>CAUYPK010132013.1:0-18208 GCA_963574355.1 Loris lydekkerianus
ATGAACATCAAAAGAAACCAAAAAAAATTATTACTTTGGAGATAAGAAATTAATTCAATAAAGTCAAATTCTATTTTATAAGAGGGGGAAAAAAAAAAAAAAAAAAAAAAAAAACATAAAAACAATAGGTTTAGCATAAGGATGGAAATGGAGTGCCAAGGGCTATTTATTTTAAAGATACAAAGTATTACATGAATAGTCAATAAATATGAATGCAAATTGTCTGAGTTTCACTCTGAAACATGCCAGTAAAAACTTGGCTGGCTGAATATTATTTCCTATCATCCAGATGTAAAAATGTGGATGACATATAATAAAATATTTAAAAATACAGAATCTCTTAAGTAAATCTGGATTCTGACTTCCCAGGAGCATCAGAAATCTTCCCTGATTCAGTAATCTCTGTGACTCCCAATTCTAAATTACCCAGACAACATAAGTAAATAGCCATTGTTTAAAAAAAAAAAAAAATGCATTATTGTGCAGTAGAAAGTGTAAATTTTTTGAAAAATTCTGAAGATGTAAGTATGCTAATGAAGTTTATCTTTCTGTTCAAAAAGTTTATTATAAACTGTGACTTCCAGGAACATGGCTCATTTGAATGAAAACAAAATAACAAACCAAAAAATTACATCTGAGTTTTGTACAGACTTCCCACATCCGTCATGACTGGGTTAATTAGGTAGAAGTACCTCAAAATCCAGGACCTGTATAGCTTTTTTTTTTTTTATGACTCAAAAGGTTATCCCTGGTCTTCCAGAACATAATGGGTTAAGAAGTCAAAATCCTTCATATATCATTACTTAAACCCTCAACAAAATATATTTAAAGCCCTCTGAAAAAGAGGTGTTAGGCAAATCCCAAATGTGATTAGCATTTGAGGTTAGTAAAGTAGAAAAGATTTTAAAGGTCTGTCTTTAATCAAATCTTTGTCCATAATTAGGTCCTTACTTGCCTTGCAAAAGACAATCAAAGCAAAGAGAAGCTTTATTTGGATAGAGTACAGTAGCTACAGCTTGCTTCAGCAAGTTTTAAAGACTTTTTTCTCCTTTCCATCAAATAACCCCTAAAGTGTCATATTCTTGTTAGTTTCCGAAGCAAAGGAAAGAAATACTCTATTAAAAATTTTATAGCCGAATAAACCAAGTCCCAGAGCACAATAAAAAATACAGCAAAAAGAACAATAAGTTTTCACACTGTTACTTTGTAAAATAAGTTTATTTCAGGTTATTTTCAGGCTTTCTTCAAAGTAAAAATAGATTTGTGACCAGAATTGACCCAGATTAGGCTCCCTATCTTGCTCTGTTCGAGTAATAACACTGCTTCATGGGTTGCCTTCAATAGAAAAGTCATAAGTTATTCTTCTAAAACCTAAAACTTAATTAGATTTTTAAAAGCTTTTGGATCCAGCCAAAGCTATCAGATTTTTTTTCCAGATAAAAATGTGAATTTATTGGGCGGCGCCTGTGGCTCAAAGGAGTAAGGTACTGGCCCCATATGCCAGAGGTGGCGGGTTCAAACCCAGCGCCAGCCAAAAACTGCAAAAAAAAAAAAAAAAAAAAAAGAAAAGAAAAAAATTATGAATTTATTGCATTTTAAATTCTTCCAGAATATCTCTTGATAAAGGCAGGAGTAAGGAAAAAGTCAATTCCTACACATTTGCCTCCCAGGAACCAAATAAATACTGGCACATTCATTTATGATCCCTTCCATATGATGGCCTTTGTCATAAGCCAGTTTAATCAAATAAAATAATTTCTCTATTAGAGAATATCATCAATTGTAAAAAGCACCATTTGCTTAATTTCAAGTAATTTACACATCAATAGAAAGTATGCTTAATCTTGGATGTGGTAAAAATGCTCTAATCTGCATTAGAGCCAAGAAGATTTCAGTTCTCATATTTTCTGTAATAAAAATAGTGAGTAGGCCAGGTGCAGTGCTCATTCCTATAATCCTAGCCCTCTGGAAGGCCGAGGCTGGTGGATCTCCTGAGCTCAGGAGTTTGAGAATAGCCTGAGCAAGAGTGACACCCTGTCTCTACTAAAAATAGAAAAACTAGCCAAGTGTAGTGGTGGACCCCTATACTCCCAGCTACTCAGGGGCTGAGGGAAGAGGCTCTCTTCAGCCCAAGAGTTTGAGGTTGCTGTGAGCTATGATGACACCAGGACACTCTATCCAGGGAGAAAGAAGAATACTGTCAACTTAGTGAACCTGTTGGCATCTGAATGATGTTCAAGTATACACAATTCGAAGTATAGAAAACCAGGATATTGTCAGGTGCTGACTCCCTGAAATACTATGTGAGCAGCCTTTGATAAGATAAAGCTGAGTTAATTTTTACCACGGAAAGGGAATTTGTATCACTTCATTAGCAGAGCCTTACTTTTATCTCTGAAATAGTGAGTGCAAAGTTGCATATTTAATGGTACTTAAATTCTGGTTTAACATGGGTCTTTCAATTCATCAGCTTGATTAGGTTTGGTAAGAATCATGATCTGTTAGTTTGTTATTGATGCGCATAGAAAGGCCAAGCTTTTCAGGCAAGTTCAGATAGTCTTAAGGAGTAGACAATCATCAGAGGCTATCTATTGAAGAGTTAAATAGTTTGATGCTAATTTAAATGGATTTTTTTTCAGGAAGTTTGGAACAAACAATAAATTATTTACCACCTTTGTCTTCCTGGGAAGAAAATTGGAAAAAGTGGAGCAGTAAAGTCATGCTAATGTAGACAGTAAATTGCATAGGTGCAGATGCTTCAATTCTCAAGGTCCCTGAAGGTGGTGACCATACAACGTGCTATCTAAACTGAGATGTTTTTGAGACTAAAAAGTACCTCTATTAATAATTGCATTGAGACAAACCTATAACCTGGGATACTCCCAATTAAAGCTGATTGTATAGTTCACCTATGACAACAAGATGCCATACTTTCCAGGTATATAGTCTATGTTCCTTCTCTGCCCCAAATAAGAGAATTGTGTAGCCTTCAATACAGTTTTGTTTCCTACATGAACCACCTTCTGAAAATAAGACACATCACTGACTAAGGTGAGACCTAATGTCATCCATTGGACCAACCATTGCAGCCAGAAGTTTTGAGATTCTGTTCTGTCTTAGGTTCATTTTCTGTACAGCCCCAAAAGTATCAATAAAGGGAGATTGGGTATGTCATTTATAAGTAGAATTTTTGCTTTGTTAGCTTATTCCTGTTCAGGTTAGGCACAACAGGTATAGTAGGTAAGTGTACACGGTACCTAGACTGCATGCATTCAAATCCTGGCTAAGCTACTTACTAGCTAAGTGAACATGTGTGCCTCAATTTCCTTGTCTGCAATACGGGAATAATTGTAGCAGTATGCAGTAGGTTGTTATGAGGTGATCATGAGCTAATAAACATGAAATAGTTTGAAGAGTACTGTAGCAAGGAGTTGGCAAACTACAGCCTGGGCCCATTGCCCCTTTTTTGTATAATCTGTGAGCTAAGAACAGTTTTCACATTTTTTAATAATTAGAAACAGAAGCAAAAATAATAATTTGTAACAAGTTAAGATTACATAAAATTAAAATTTGAGTGTCTATGTTAAAGTTTTATTGGAGTACAGGTAGGCTTGTTCTCTTATTTAGCGTTTATGACTGCTTTGTGCTACAATGACAAGAGTTGAGTAATTACGACAGAGACGAGAGGGTTTGGGCCTTTACAGAAGAAGTTTACTGATTCCTCCTATAGCAAATACTGTCTGTGCTCTCCTTGGATTCCCTTTCTTTACCGATTCTCTGTGCTTCTACACTGGCTTTGTGTACTTTTACTATAAACGTTTTTTTTTTTTTTTTTTTTTTTTTTAGAGAGAGAGTGAGTCTCATTTTGTCGCTCTTGGTAGAATGTGGTGGTGTCATAGCTCACAGCAACCTCAAACTCTTGGGCTGAAGCGATCCTCTCACCTCATTTATTTTCATTGTAGAGACAGGAGCTCACTCTTGCTCAGGCTGGTCTCAAACTTGTGGCCTTAAGCAATCCACCTCAGCCTTCCAGAGTGCCAAGATTACAGGTGTGAGCATACTTTTACTACAAACTTCTTCACTTTCACTCTTTTTGGATGACTACCTTTGAGTGATTAGTACCACTTTGCACACACAATGGTTTAGAAATACCTGAGAGTTTACATTTCCCAGTCCTATCACAGCCCTATGCCTATAACTAACTGGTATTGCAAGTATGAAAGTACTGCCTCAAGTTGGGGTAAATTCTGAGGAGTGATTTATACTTCATAGATACTTGTTTATTTCAGATACGTCTTAATGGGAAGTGGCTTATCTTACAGCCTGCCACTTTAGTATTTTGCCTTGATTGGAGTTGGCAGGGTTGAGTTTTCTAATTACCACTATCTTTTCCTTTAAAATAATTAATTGTAAGGAGGAAAGCACTAAATTTCGTATAATCTCAAAAAAATGTGTTCATTGTTCTGAAGCAATGATGCCATGTTATAATGTCTCCTTCGTGCAGTTGCTCAGGTTTTGCTACTTAGTTTGATGCTCGTGGTCTGGTGATCTAGATTAAGCTTCACTTCTCCAGGTCCAGTCACTCGGCAGTTTTTGACTACCCATTATCTACCAGGCCCTATGCTAACTACTGAGAACACAGTGAATGTAAGATAATGTAGGTCTTGAAAAAGTCTGTATTTTTGTGAATTATTTATAATTTTATATGCTACGAGAGAAGGGTATGGATCTGCCACTATATTTCACATTTGGAGAGGGCCAAGCACAGTAATGTGCTGAATAAATACTTATTAAATGTAATTGTATCATTCTCAAGAATTTATCTAGCCAAGACAGCTTAATTTCATATGCAATTTCTAGTAAAGGAATCACTGACACATAATGCAATGATGTAATATCACCAGGAATGGGCACCTGGCTGAGAACCTAAAGTCCTGATCCCTTCTGCCGACTCTTATTAATATTTCCCAAAGTGACCCTAGACAATTCATTTTATTCTCTGAACCTCAATTTCTTCGCCTAGAAGATTAAGATGCCAGACCAGATTACACATGAGACTTGTTTCAGCTCTGAAATTCTGATTCCTCTGAACTCTCTAATTCTTTAGCAATGGCTGACTTCTCATGAACTAATAAACCTTACTTTAGGATCCTATTCAATAGGATACATAATACAAAAGTTGTACTACAAAATTTTTAATGGGATAAACCTCATTTTGAGGGCAAAACCAATATGTCCCATGATTTATTCTGTCTACAATCTCAGGTATAAAAATAACATTTCCCCAATATATCATCCTTAGACTTCACTCTTTTACTTAAAAAAAATCTATAATAAGTTCCAAAAATATTTATGAATTTTCTGCATCAGATTTGTAGACAGAACCAAGTTTCAACCAATTTCGTAATTTTCTGTTCCAACTAATTTCCTTGCTTTATGAAGTTATTTTTCAGATTTTAAAATTCTTAATATATTCAAAGTCATCGCATTTTTTTTTTCTGATCATCTTTACCTCTTTCTTAGGTCCCTAGCCCTTAGTACAAGTATTAAAGCTTGTAAAAATAGAGCACATCAGCAAAATAGCAGAATAGGATTTTCCAGCACTCATTTCATCCCAAAATATCAATTTGAGTAGCTACATATACATGAAAATCCCTTCACACTAGCTGGGAAATCCAGGAAAGAGATTACGGCATCTGAGTGGAGCACAAAAATAAGTAAAGATGAACTGAAGCATATAGGAAGGACAGTTTTACACCACCCCTCCTGCAAGGTTGGGCAGCACATTGCAAAAAGAGTTACCCTCCAAATAGGGGAAGGAGAATGAAATGAGTATTCAACTTTGTTTTGTTTTGTTTGGGGTTTTTGAGACAGAGTCTCATTCTGTCTCACTGAGTAGAGTGCCATGGCATTGTAGCTCACAGGAACCTCAAACTCTTGGGCTCAAGAGATTCTCTTGCCTCAGTTTCCCAAGTAGCTGGGACTATAGGTGGCCACCAACAATGCCCAGCTATTTTTAGAGATGGGGTCTCTCTAGTTCTATCTCAGGCTGTTCTTCAAACTCCTGAGCTCAGGCGATCCACTTACCTCGGCCTCCCAAAGGGTCAGCATTACTGGTGTAAGCCACTGACTCCAGCACCAAGCCCACCCAGGCTCTGAGCTAATCCCAGCACCAGGCTCCAAGCCTGCCCCAGCACCAGGGCAGTCACCACAACTCCTGAATCCAGGCTAGCCTTTGCAGACCCAGAATCCAGACATAATCCATCATCAGGCTAGCCCCTGGGAACATAGGATATAGGCCCATACCACAGGCTCAGGCACCAGGTTTATCACCACAGATCCATACTCAACCTATACCTGCAGACACATGCCTCAGTCCAGCCCTGAAGATCCAGGCTTCAGGCTGGCTTCTGTGGACATACCTGCTAGATCTGCCCTTCTACGGGCTTTAGATCCTGGCCAGCTCATCTGAAGACATCAGCAATGAGCCCATTAGTGGACTTCACCAGAATCTCTGGCTGGGTTAATGAGTGAGGGGCTTTCCCTGGAAAAGTCAGTCTGTAGAGGTGGGAAGATGTGTCTAGTTCTTCAAATGCACAGACATCAATGCAAGGCCACAAGGATCACAAATAATCAGGAAAAGATAACACCATGAAAGGAACAAAATATAGCACAGGTTATTTACCCTACAGAAATAAAGATCTACAAACTGGCTACTAAATAATTTAAAGTAATCATCTGAAATAATTTCAGTGAGATACAAGAGAAACCAAAATTCACCAAACAAAATTAGAAAAATAATAATTAAAAAATGAGAAATTCAACAGCTAGCTAGAAACCAGAAGAAAAGAAACAAATAGACATTCTGGGACTGAAGGACAGAATGATTAAACTGAAAAATTTTATGGAAAGTTTCAAAGACTGATTTTATCCAACAGAAGAAAAAATTTAAAACAATCAAAGCAATCGCAAGCAATAAGAACTAACTGGAAGCATCACATGATCTAATTTCAAGAGGTACTACAAAGCCATAGTAACAAAACATAGTGGCATGGAAAGAGACATATAGACTAATGGAACAGAATGGAGAAGTCAGAAATGAACTTGCACTTTATGCAATCAAGCAACCTTCAACAAGAGTGCCAAGAAGACACATGGGGAAAGGGTCATCTCTTAAATATACTTCTGGGAAAACTGGACATACATATGCAGAAGACTGAAAGTGGGCCCTTATGCATGTATTGCACCATCTGCAAAAATCAATTCAAAATGGATTAAAGACTTAACTGTAAAACTGCTAGAGTAAAATACAAGAAAAATAGTTTCCAACATTAGTCTAGGCAATTATTCTTTTTTTGGATATGACACCAAAGCACAGGCAAAAAAAGCAAAAATTTGTCAAATGGGATTGCATCAAAGTGAAAAGTATTTGTACAGCAAAGAAAATAACAGAGTGAAGAGAAAAAAATCTAAGGAATGAGATAAAATATTTTAAAATCATACATCTGATAGTAATTAATATCCAGAATATAGAGAAACTCAACTCAATAGCAAGGAAACAACTCAATTTAAAAAAATGTCTGAATGGCCTGAGTAGACATGTCTCAGAAAAAAACATACAAATGGCCAACAGGTATATAAAAAAATGCTCGACACCACTAATTATACAGCAAGTGAAAAATCAAAACCACAATGAGATATCATCTCACCCCTGCTAGGATGGTCATGATAAAAAAGACAAAAGACAACAAATATTGGCAAAAATATGGATAAAAGGAACCTGTAGTATACTATTTATAAAAATGTAAATTGGTACATTATGGAAAACAGTATGGAGGTTCCTCAAAAAATTATGGAAAACAGTGTGGAGGTTTCTTAAAAAGTTAAAAAATGGCATATGATCCAACAATCTCACTTCTTGATATATTTTCAAAGGAAATGAAATCAGTCCCAAAGCACTCCCATGTTAACTGCAATGTTCTTCACAATGGCCAAGATATGGAATCAAACTAAATGCCAGTCAATAGATGAATGGATAAAGAACATACTATATACATAAACATATATTATATACACAGTAATCATAAAATATTATTCAGTCTCACAAAAGAAGGAAATCCTATCATTTTTAACAATATGGATGAATGAAAGATATTTCAATAGGGGAATAAGCCTGACACATAAAAACAAACACAACATAACTTATCAGTAGACTCTTAAAAACTGGAACGTACAGAAGCAGAGAGTAGAGTGGTAGCTGTTAAGGACTGAGGGATGGGAGAAATGGGGAGATATTGATGAAAGGGTATAATTTAACTATTCAGAATAAATAAATTGTGGAAATTCAATATAATGCATAGTAACTATAATTAATAATACTCTATTGTATGCTTGAAATTTGCTAAGAAAGTAAATGTTAAATGTTTTCACAACAAGAATAATTGTGAGGTGATGGATATATTAATTAGCTTGATTGTGGTGATCATTTTACCATGTGTGTGTGTGTGTATGTATATACCTCACATTGAATACCAAAAGCATACACATTTTTATTTCTTAATTATGCCTCAATAATGCTGAACAAAAGACTTGTAGGAGTTTAAATCTAAAGCAGCTCTTGTTCCAAAAACAATATGAAATTTAGATATAGAAAGTAGGGGTAATTTGTTTGTATTATTATGTAAATAATTTATTATTTGATCACTTATACACAATTGTAGATATGAAGTTGAGTGTTCTCTTCTACAACTGTTTTTTTACTCAGAAATTCAGTTTTTTTTATGATTCTAAATGTAAACACATAAGAGTTTTACTCCCTTCTTTTTCCTCATCTCCAAAACCATGCCTCTTTCTAAAGCCTTTCTCCAGTGGAAAGGAGAATATTCTCACCACTAGTATTGATTCCTATGTGATTATCCACTGTTTTAATATAAATTGGACCCCAAATATCTGATAAGATGCTAAACTTTAAGAATATAGAGGAAGAAAAAAGTAAAGCTTTCCCTTTCCCTTTTAAAGGTGTTAAATTACATTTTGAAGAAAGGAAGTTACAAAAAATAATATGGAGCCTTGAAGATGAGAAAATATACAAGGATTACAAATACCCTAAAATGACTCAGGGACAGTGTCCTCCATTAACCACTCATCAAATATCAGTGGAATGTATATGATTTTCTACTGTTTCCTTTTCCTATGCTAGCCCTATTTCTATCTAATGAAAGAAAATAAAAGATACTTTTCTTTTGTAAAAATTTTGCCATTATCCATTTCCTTCTTTTCTTTGTTCACAATTTTTAATTTATCACCCAATCCCATCATTTTATTTTCCCCCTAGGACTGATTGAAAGTAGGTTATTACTGTATAAGTAAGGACCAATTTCAAATCAAACTCAAGATTAATTCTATATCAAAATTCTGGACATAGAAGTATAAAAGTTAAGATAAAAAGATGAGAAAACAAATACCATAATCAGCAGTGTATGTTGTGAAGTTCTGGGTAAAAAAGTCCCTTAAGATAATCTTTAAAAGAAAATGTACAAGTTAGAAAAAATAATTTAACAATGATTTACACTGTCTATAAAGAAAAAATAAAAAAGGAAACATCACATTTGAAATTTGAACCCCCCCAAATTGCTTTTTTATGAACAGTGATTTACACTCTCTACATAGGAAAAAGAAAAAAGAAACAGCACATTTGAATCCCCCCAAATTGCTTTTTTATAAACAGAGTCTTGTTTGTTCCCTACCCTCAAGATGTTCTTAATGAGCTAACAATAAATGTAAATGATAATCTCTCCACAGACACCCACGTCATGTGTGTCATTCCAAATATGTTTGCCTATACACACACAAGCACATGTATGCACCCAAGATCCTTGCCCTATACTAAATTGTCAAATCCTATGATAAATAAGTAGCTTCAAAGACAAATTTTAGATAGGGGATCACAGTTATTCAAACTAAATAGATTTTCCACAATTATCTCTCCCCCAAGTACACAGAAAGGTGGCACAATCCACCTTTTCTACACATTTTCATTGTAGACGCTTAGTACAGCCATGATTATGTCCCTTCTATCTTTGTAATTTAATTACCTAATCAACGTAATCAGAAAACAAATGCAAGGAAAGTATAGATAATTAGATAAAGATTTTACTGACACAAAATCTGGTCTGATTCTTTCTCTTTTGCCCAGTTCTGAACATGATATTTTGATAAATAACAGAGAATTTTAAAATATTTATTGGCTCCATTTTAGTCAACTGAAATGTGGAGAGAAAGAGGGAATTAAAATGTAGATTTTTTTTTTTTTTACTTTTTTCTTTGTTTCTTTCCATTGTGATAAAAGTTAAGTTACTGGCTAGGTGTGGTGGCTTATGTTTGCAATTCTAACATTTTGGGTGGCCGAGATAAAAGGAACACTTGAGGCTAGGAGTTAGAGACCAGGCTGGGCAACATAATGAGACCCCCTCTCTTCAAAAAATAAAAAACTTAGTCAGGGGTAGTGGAACATGCCTGTAGTCCTAGATACACAGGAGGCTCAGTCAGCAGGATTTCTTGAGCCCAGGAATTTGAGGTTGCCTTGCATTCTAATGATGCCACTGTACTCTAGCTCAGGCAATGGAAAAAACCCTATTTCCAAAAAATAAAAATAAAACAAAAAAAAAAATTAAAAAAGAAAGAAAATTAAAATTGTCATAAGTATAAAATAACTTGTTATAAGTAGTTTCTTATAAGCCTTATGGTAACTACAAAGTAAGTATCTGTAATGAATACACTAAAAGTAAAAAGCAAGGAATTAGAACATGCCATCAAAGAAAATCACTAACCACAAAGAAAGACAGTTAGAAAAGAAGTAAGGAATATAGTCACAAAAGAACCAGAAAAAAAGCAAAAAAATGGCAATAGTAAGTCCTAACTCATCAAGAATAACATTAAATGTAAATGGACTAAATTACTCAATTAAAACGTATGGAGTAGATGAATGGATTAAAAAAATGAGACTGCAACAATGTGTGCCTGCAGAAAACTCACTTTATCTATAAAGACATACATATACTAAAAGTGAAGGGATAGTAAAAGATAGATCATGCAAATGGAAGCCAAATAAGAGCAAGAAAAGCTATACTTAGAAAATATAGACTTTGAGTTAAAAACTGTACAAAGAGATAAAGAAGGTCATTATATAATGCTAAAGGGGTCAATTTACAAAAACTATAAAATAATTATAAACATATATGCACCCAACACTGGGGCATCCAAATATATAAAGCAAATATTAACATATCTAAAAGGAGGAGAGGTAGACTGAAATATAATAGTAGTAGGGAATTTTAAAACCCCAATTTCAGCAATCTTTACATCATCCAGCAGAAAATTGGGAAAGAAACATCAGTGTTACAACCCAATTCTCTTCCAAATGAACTTAACTGATATTTATGGAACATTTCATCCAACTACTACAGAACACACATTTTTCTCATGAGCACAAGAAACATTTTATAGAATGGACCACATGTTATGGCACAGAATAAGTCTCAACAAATTTTTAAAAAGCAGAAATATCAAGTTCTTTTCTGACAGCAATTGAATAAAACTAGAAGTTAGTAACAAGAATAACTTTGGAGACTTTAAAACTTCACAGATTAAACAAAATATTCTCAAATAATCTATGGGTCAATCAAGAAATTAAGAAGGAAACCAAAATAACTCTTGAAACAAATTGAAAAGGGAGACACAACATATCTGAACCTATGGGGGATTGTAAAAGCAGTAGTGAAAAGAAAGTCTATAATCAACAAATGCCTACATCAAAAAAGTAGAAAGTCTTCAAATATACAACCTAATGAAGCACTTCAAAGAACTACAAAAGCAAGTGCAAACTGAGCCCCCAATTACTAGAACAAAAGAAATAATAAAGATCACAGTAGACATAAATAAAATTGGGGCTAAAAAACAATGTGAAATATTAATGAAACAAAAGGTTGTTTCTTTTGAAAAGATGGACAGAATCACCCAAGCCTTTAGCTAGACTGAAAGAAAGAGAAAGAAGACCAAAACAAATAAAATAGGAGATAAAAAAGGAGGTATGATTACAGTCAATCTCTGCCATCTTACTCAACAATTTATGATGATACCTGGGCTTTATAGATTTGACACTCATTTTATGGATAATTTATGCTAAAATCTTTCCAAGAATAAGAAAAACCTCATATGTATTTCATATTACATACTTTTCACATGTATTGTATGGCTTCTATTAGCAATATCAATAATAATCAAAATAATAATGAACAATAATCTGTGTAGCATCATGGTGTGTCAGGTTCTGAGTTCATTACTTTATGTGCATTATTGTACATCTGTTCAAGATGACTTAATGAGGTAGGTACTATTAATAGAGGTAGTCATTTCTTAACATAATAGAACTAAAAACTGGTAGTCCTAGGTCTCCAATCCCAAGTATGCATCAGTTTAAAGAATAGTATGCTGATCACTTTCTCATCTACAGAAAAAAAGAATTTTTGCTTAAGATATACTTCAAATTTCTTTCTATTTTTCACAATCTTGTTCTTAGATAAAAAGTACAACTTGCCCATCCTATCCTGGGTTTCACATGCAGCAATTCAAACTAACCACAAGGCTGAAAACAAACAGAAAAAATAAAAATAAAAAATAACACAAATAAAAAATGTAGTATAGCAATTATGTAGATAACATTTATATTATATTAGGTATTATAAGTACACAAGGCGTGTGCTTAAGTTATATGTAATTATGCCATTTAATATAAGGGACTATAGTATTGCAGGTTTTAGTATTTGTAGGGGTTCCGGAACCAATCCCCCATGGAGGCTGAAGGAAAACTATATATCGAACTCCTTATTAAGTCTTCCTTTCCCTAAGGCATGAAAGAAACAACAAAACTTCAAACTCTACAAACAAATCTAGTCATGGGAGCCGAAGAAACTGCTGCAGCTGTGACCAAATCACAGTTCAAACACATGCTAAAATTCCCTCTCCTCAGATCACACAGGCAGAGAAAAAATTGTCACGGGATTATGATTCCATTTTCACAGACTCTGAAGTGCAATCAAAGCAGACTGAACCAAATCTGTTGGAAAATAAATCATTATTACTCTTCACTCCTTAATCCTATAACTCTGGTTAGTCAGAATGGAGATGAGTTCTGCCTTGTCTGCATACCACAGTATTTGTACATCCTTGATACTTGGCGATCCTATTCCCTGAAGATGAAGGCTTTGCTTCCATTTAATAAAATCACATCTTAAAATGCAAATTAATGAATTTGGAAATTCCACAAACAGACACTTTGTCTTTATAAAGTTAAAGAAATCACGTTGGGCAATAGTTGAAAGTGTGTTCGATTTTTAATGAGGGTGGGTTTTAGTTTTTAAATTAGAGAAATCATGCACACATTTGTTTCATCTGCCCTTGGAGATTATAAACACCCAGAGGCAACTCATTTTTGTGGAGTATTTGCTGTCAAGAAGCAATGAAGTGCAAATGGAAGCCAATTGAACTTAGCGATTTGTTTACTCAGAAAGAAAACAGCTGGAGAAAAAATAGAGTATTTTAATAATTAGTCAGTCATGTTAGATAAGGGGCATTCCAGTATATGATCTAGCATTATAATAAGAAGGCTCCCACCTTGGATGATAAAGAATTAGCAATTAACCTTCTTCAAACTAAAGAAAAATGTCCTCAGAACCAGAACAAAATAGAGAAACACCCTTCAGTTTTGAATTTTATCCAGTAAGTCTCAAAGTCAAAATAATTATTTATCATTTTACAAAATAATGTTCTTTGAATGCATTTACAAATAGATTTTTAAGCCAGTGTTAAGTGTATTTAAGAAATTATAAATTATTATAGTTATCATGGGGAACTACTCTCAACTACTTTATAAGTTAATGTAATAATTCTGATAATCTTTTAACCATAACGTGTACATCCATTGTAAATTGCCAAAAAAAAAAAAAAAAAAAGAAGTAAGTTAATCTCTTCTGTAGCTCAATTACTAGTTGCAAATTTAACTTTAAGAAGCATCCTCCTTTATTTACTTTAGAACTTTAACCATCATGCTTTCAGACAAAATACTCCTTAAAAATGTAAAAGACGCAGTCAAATAAGATTCAGAATTATGTACCACTGACGTATGGCATTGTGACTATGGTCCAGGGAGAACCCACACAATAGGAGCCAGGGAGGGAGACTTTATTCAGAGCTCACATTGTCACCTTCTGTCCACCTGCCAGCAAATGGAGAACCTGGACCCTTCTGTTCCAGAGAAGCCGTCCGATTGTCAGTTCCGAAAAATTGATCCAGACTTCAGATAGTGTGCTTTTGTGTAGCAATATCTCAACATATAGATTGGCCTTTGAAGGCTTGATGAAGAAGAGGAGAACTAAGCTAAATAATAGATAGCTATGTCGTACAGATCCCAAGGAGCATAAAAAACAGAGAAATTGTCATTGGGTGAAGTTGTGCTTGGTACCTGGACGGAAGAGAAGCAAAGAAGGGACATACAGAAATCAAAAGACTTCAAAATAGGCTTACAGAGAAATCACAATGGTTAACGGTCTCATTGAAAATCTCTAAATGTGTTGCAAGTCAAAATAATCTGATACACTGGAGGTACTGAGTCAGGACAACGTAAAAACAAGGGCTCAAAAAATGCAGCTGCCATTATTGTTATTGTGTGGTTGTTGAGGTTGCTGCTACTGTGGTCCTGCTGTGCCTCAAGACAGTCTGATAGAGCCGAAGAAAAGTATTTGCAAGCCTGTAGTCTTTGGAACCCAATACTACAAAGTAGCTAGGCTACCCAGAGACTTACAACATCCAGAGAAAGAAGACCACCTAATAATGCCAAAATTACTTTCCTATAAAAATAGGCTCTTTTTCTCCTCCTTTGATCACACAGATGTGAATAAAATGAGATTTTATCAAAACCACTTTATCCCATTGTTACTTGCCCCAGAGATACAGTGTATTGCATGCTCCTACCATTGATGCAGACAATGAAACTTTCTAAAAGATTGCCAATTGCTTTGACATAAAAGCTAGAGAAAATGTAACATATCCCAGAACCTTGTCCCAATCTATCTCCAGCACTGCAGCTGTCAAATCTGGCCTCTTAAAATGCCCTTGATTAAAGGAGTGAGCCAAAGAAAAGAGTAATAGTCTGCCAAGTGAGGTGGCTGTAATCCTCAATATTGGTAATTACACTTCAAATACATTGAGCTTTGTTGTTGAAGCTCAGAAAGTAAAACTCTGATTCATCTAAACAAAATATGATTCAAATCTTGTAGGACTCAAAAAGCTAAGAATGTTCTACAGTATCTTCTGCAGCTAAATTACCTTCATTTATGATTTTGTCAGATCTCTCACTACAGCTTCTGTCTGATGTGGTCATCTGAGGACATTTTAGGCAATTATAGAAAATACTACTTGAGGCTCATTTTTCTTAGGAAGAGTATCAAGTGTAACACTAGACTTTATTGATGTAACATAAAATTGAAGCCTGTGCCACTTGTGGTCAACAGCTCTGAGATTTCATTGAGAAGAAAAAGCTCTCCTACCTCTCCTTCTCCAAAACCAGCAAGAGGAATTAATTCACCTAATAATGCCAACCGTTTGCACCACAATCACATTCAAAGCCTGCCTTAATAATGGAGTTCTTGTATCTCTGTCAGTAAAAATGCATTGCTCTTCACTTTCACTGTGTCACATACCCAAAAGTTAGAAATATTTATAGAACTGGTCAATAATGAAGAGCAAATGTCTCCTATTGGTTAGCATCTGGGCTCTTCACTTTTATTAATGGGTTTTTTCTCATGAATAATAGGATGACTTTGTTCAACTTTCTCTTCTGTATCAGTTAATGCATAATTTAATTGCTTCTACAATCAAGAGTGTCAAAGTGCATGTTATAGCCTTCTGCTTGTCTAACTTGTAGAAGGCCTGCTGCTGACAGAGCAGCATTAAATTAAAAAGCCGCTTTCATAGTCCCTGAATTGGATGCATTCAGGACTTTCCACACTTCTGTCTTAATTGGTGCCAATTAATTCACCCTTATGGAAGCATTTCTCCAAGATGTAAGAGCAAAAACATAAGAATTGTTATTATGTTTAACCCCCTCCCAACACAGTCAGTCAAATTAAAGCTAGTTTACCTGAGACAAAATTTATTTTTATTTTATTTATTTAATTTTTTTTCCTGAGGCAACATTTAAATCTTGATTATGGCTTTTAAAAACTTTTCTACCCAAAGTTCTCTCTACAGTTTCAACTTCACTCCTTCAGAACCTCCTTCGCAATGTATTTAAAAATAATCTTGAAACCCAATTTTACATTTTTAAAAAGTCACATCTAGAAACTCCCTTCCCATGCTTGTATTCTCTAAGCACTCCCAAAATAATTTAGGGATGGATGTGGTAAAATCCCTGGCTTAAGATATCATTTCAGAAACTAATCCAGCCAGAAAGTAATGCTGCTTGCATTGTCAGAGCTGTGGTTAAATTTCCTTGCATCACTAATGACATATTAATCTTGATACGTACTTAGTTACAAATAATAGTATAAGAGGTTCTCTGGTCTTGGCTATCTAACCAAACCAGAACCATCAGAACACTAAGAGTCTGTCAGCACTATATCATGTATTGCTTCATTTTTCCATAATGCCATCCCACCCCTGTAGACCAGAAAAGAAATACCCAGACTTGTGTTTGGAAGCCTGACATTTATTATCATTATTCATAGTAGAAATGGTGGTAATCATAGTTGTCATTTACCCAGTACTTACCATGGACCAGTCATGATGTTATATATTCTGGATACTTTGTCCTTGCACTTAATAATTGAATATTTGAGAAAATATTATTTTTAGTGTTAGAAATCCTATGCACTACATATTCAAAAGGTGATCTAGTTTTCTATGAAGTCTTTTTCTTAAACTATCAGAGAAGAACTTGCCTAATTAATTACATAGCTATCAGTCTTCTGGAAAAAGGAAAATAGATAAGAAACGTGTTGGAGGAATAAGTCCTGGTTACTTTCAACTGGGCAAAAAGAGCTGTGAAATCCAGGAAAGAATGACAAAAAAAAAAAAGAAAGAAAGTATTTCAAGAATAAGTTTTCAGGAATGATAATGATATCAGAGGCCCAAGTAATACAGATATTACAATGCCCAAGCAGAGAGAAGACAAAAAGTACATTAATGGCTGCATAAGGAAGAGTGTCTACTATATTCATGTCAAACATTAATAAGATTAAAGCACAGTAGGTAGGCAGTTTGCAGCCTGCATAGCTTATCATTGGCTTTGCATTCATTAACAAATTCAGTATTTAAATTTAGTAATGTTTTATCCACGTTAAAGTGGGATAAACATATATATGACTAGAAACCCCTGTTTTTATTGCACACCAAATCAGCAGTTGGAACTTAAGTAATAACCCTTCCAGGATTCAGTTTCATCAATTGTACAATGGAAATTAATCAAACCACTCTGCAAACATCACACATTTTTAATGTCATAGTGTGTGAAATAATAAATAGGAATGCCCTTTGAAATAATAGAAAGCACTATAAAATGTAAAAAGTATTATTGTTTTGTGTCTGAATGCAGTCGACTCCAAACTAAGGGCTAGATACTACACTCTTTCATGATGAGGGGCACTGGACAACACAAAAAGTGTCTAATAGACTACTACCTCAATAACTGACAGTGAAAAGAGCATAATGGATCAATGGATCAATGGATACATCACTGGGAATGGTATCTGAAGGAAGAAAAATCTGAACATTTTCTTGTGTCCCTACCAATTGATTTAATCATCCATTTTTAAAATCTATAATCCCCCCCCCACCCAGGATGTTTTAAACTTACTTTCTCTTGTTGATTAGATATGAAGAATAGAATAGTATCTCTTATCTATTGACCATAACATTAATACCGAGGTTTTTCTTTTCTTTTTTCTTTTTTTAATTAATTAATTTTTTTTTTATTATAGATAAAAATATGCACCATAGATGTGGCCCAACCCATCACCCTCCCTCCACCCAAACCTCCCCCCTCCCTTCCCCTTCCTTGGTCCTTTCCTCATAGTCTGGTGGTATAGTTGGGTTATAGCCTTCATGTGAAAGCTATAGTTTAGCTTCATAGTAGGGCTGAGTACATTGGATACTT
>CAUYPK010132020.1:0-16357 GCA_963574355.1 Loris lydekkerianus
TAGTAATAGGCTGAAAAGAATAAAAAAAATTAAAAGTAGAAAAAAATGAACAGCATCAATGTATAGAGTACAAAATTCTCCATCGATCAGTATATACCATGACACAGTAGAATAAATATTTATTGAGATATGGAGCTACAAAAACATTAAACTGACATTAAAACAGACAAAACTTTTGAAACAACCATTTACTTATGTTAATTAACAAGTACTGACAGGTTTAAATATATATATACATTTATACTATTCTGAATGAAATCATGAGCTCAGAGTTACTATTTCTTATAGAGATAATCTAATAACATAGGGTTCTTCCCTCCCATCCTTCTCCTTCGGAGGGAGGCAGTGAGAGCCGGGTAGGCTGTCCAGGGGCCATGCTGTGACACGTTGTAGGAAACATGGAAGCCCATCACGCCCTCCCCTGCCTAAAAGAGGGAGAGAAAGTTATTTTCCTGAGATAAATAAATTCTTCTTGCAATAAAAAAGGAAAGGTCTCGGATTCTCGCCGTCTGGACTGTAGTGTTATGTAAGTGTACTGTTCATGAACGTAGTGTGACATTATTAGGGTTCTGGGTTTTACCAAAACCCTTTGAAGTACAAACACATTCCTCCAAGAAAGGAAATCATTCTAAGCTTCTTCACTATCTATTCCTTCACCAGCAGCCAAGTCTTGTCCTCTAATCACCAGCAGCAGTAAAATTTCCTCAGGAAATCCTAACTGTGCCAAAATGCAGATCCATGGGTTCCACAGGAATGGGTCTGACCACGTTATGATCGGAAATGTTAAACAACAACAAAACAATAATGCAGCAATAAAAACCCAGCATAATAATCATCTATTATACTTAGCATTTATATTGTGTTAGGTATTATTAGAAATCTAGAGATGATTTAGAGTATTTGGGAGGATGTGCATAGATTATATGCAAATACTACACAACTTTAAATAAGGCACTTGAGCATTCAGGGATTTTATTATCCTCAAGAGTCCTGGAACCAATCCCCAAAAGTTAGCAAGGCAACTGTACAACTGAAAGCTGCGAAGATCCTATAATTGAACTCACAGCTCTCTAGATAGTAGCTTCTTGATTTTGTTTTAGTCTCCTAGCATTGCTCCTGTGTACTAAAGATTTAAGGTTTATTTTAATTTGAAGTTTCAAGAGGATTAGTGGATAAAGATACATTCATTTTACAAATCCTTAAAATGTTCTGATATATATTAAGGAACACTTGTTGAATTAATAACATGTTCTTCTTTGAGACTACACATATCTTTTACCTCTCTTTCCCATGGGTACTAAAAAAAAAAAATGCTTCATTGATCTCATTAATAAAAAAGCCATTAATAAAAAAAAACAAAAAAAACAAAAAAAAAACACTCATTTAGTTAAACCTTGCAAAATGTAGAGAAACAGAAAGGGAACTAAGAAAAATTGGGGCAACTGTTCATCCAACAAGTTTTTTTTTTTTTTTCCAACAAGTATTTTAAAATAGCTCAACAATCACTTGGTGATGTATGTGTGAAACTTGATCACGGAGCTTTGAATCTTAAAATGAACTGTTGTGTCCCATTTAGTCTCCCAGGCTTGGGCGCCCCCTTCTTGTCTTGCCGTCTCCACAATGTGGGGTATTATCCGGGACTGACGGTCAGTCTGGCTTTACCTGAGCTTTTTAGGGTCGGGGTCATGGGACGTAAGTAGCAGCAGATTGGTGAGGAAGGTCTGAATTCCCATCCAGATTCTGCCAGTCAGATGCCGTCTCTGGCGCTCAGTCTCCTCATCCACAAAATCAGGCTTAGGAGCAACACTTGACTGGTTTTAAAGAGATAATATATATTAAAGCAACACAAAATTTTAGAACTCTGAGTACATTTGTAAGAAATTATGAGATTACAAAGACAGGAACCAAGATTTTAATGATCTTAAACAGACGTGTAGGAGAGGAGATGGAAATTACCAATATCTGGAATGAAAAAGGAGACACAATCTAGATTCTATTAAAAAGGGAACAAGGGGATGTCATGAACAATTGTATAAAATGTTCGTTTATTTGGATGAAATAGACAAATTCTTTGAAAACAGAACTGAATAAAAACCGACATACTGGGTAGTGCCGTGGCTCAGTGAGTAGGGTGCTGGCCCTATGTATTAAGGGTGGAGGGTTTGAACCCAGCCCCAGCCAAAGTGCAACAAAAAAATAGCCGGGTGTTGTGGCAGGTGCCTGTAGTCCCAGCTACTCAGGAGGCTGAGGCAAGAGAATCACTTAAACCCAAGAGTTTGAGGTTGCTGTGAGCTGTGATGCCACAGCACTCTACCCAGGGTGACATAGTGAGTCTCTGCCTCAAAAACAAACAAACAAACAAAAAAAAAACCCTGACATATTAAGAAGGATAAGAAAGATCCCTTAAGAATGATAGGAATTTCCCATGGAAAGGTTGTTTTTCTTTGAGGTAAAATTTATACACAATAAAATTCACAAATCTCAAGTTAGATAGATGTTGGTAATTGGATATCATGTAACCACCATCCAAAACTAGAAAAAGAAAAAATTTAGGTTATCCATAGCTACTTATTTAGAACAGCTTTTATTTCTGAATTACCTAAAGTTTCTTTTATGAATTTAAAATCCTTTCATTTTATAGTTATTTCTGAAAAAAAAAGCAAGAAAAGTGTCTAAATTGAAACTCAAATCTTGAGGTCTCTGTTAGAAGTCTTTTTTTCCTGGATTTTGTATGGAATGCCCATTGAAGGCATAGGGATTGCAGCATGCTGGACAGCAGTCCCAAAGTAGATATGTCCCCCAGAACCCGGGAATATAACTTTACTTGGAAAAAAGCATCTGTGCAGATAAAATTAAATCAGGGATCTTAGGATAAGATAAGGTAAATAGGATTACCTGGGTGGGCCTAAGATGCAAGACAAGTGTCCCTGTAACAGACAGAAGAGGAGAAGGTTGTGTAGCGAACTAAGCAGAGAGATGAGTTACGCTGCCCAACTAAGGAAAGCTACACGTGGCCAGAATCCGGAGGAGGCACGGAAGGAGGCAGCCTTCCCTGCAGCCTCGGGGAGGGAGCCCCCGGCTGCAGGGCCTGGGTGACAGGTACGCACAGCAGGGCTCCTGCCTGCTTCAGAAAAAGGCGGTTAATTCTCAGACATCTTTTTGTCTTTATAAACTGATGTGATTTTTGCTTTTCATTTTTTTGAGGCAAAAGCTATAGGATATCACAGCTTCAGAGAACTCTCTTTAGAAGTAAATAGACAAAAGAATAAATATGGACATTTCCCCTTCCTGATGTGATAGCACAGGGCCCTTGTCACTCGCTCAGTGTCAGTGCCAAAGCGTCCCCTCTCTCTCCTGCTTACCTTAGTGGAATCCAACTAAAACAAGCCAAAATAGAGTCGTCAGGAGAGTCCGAGGAAGCGGTTCTCAACCTGTGGGTCAACCCTTTGGGGTTGAACGACCCTTCACAGAGGTTGCCTAAAACCATCACATACACCCTGTACCTATACAGGGTATCTGAAAATCATTTTATGGTTGGGGGTCACCACACATGAGGAGCTGTATTAAAGGGTTGCTGCATGAAGAAGGTTGAGAACCACTGGTCTAAGGGCTTAAATTCATATAAATGACTCATTTTAGATGTGGTACCTCTTTGCAGAATTAATGTCATGAGCTATTAGAAGCTGCATGGATGATCAATAGTACTGTGGACGGACACAGGCTCTGTCACTGCTTAAGTCAACTTCCTAAGGCCACCAACTTCTCCAGGGCGCCACCCCACTTGCTGGGTGCTCAGCCAGGCACTGCCAAATGTCTTCTTCTATTTATAGTGATAGCGCAGGTATGGAAACATTAACAAATAGCAATCACTTGTTTTACTACATGGAATAATTAATGTTTATTAAGAAAGTTTAGTAGTTTCACATCTAGTCGCTTCATCTTAGTCATCAGCAAGGCACTAACTGAAGGCATTTATGATAAAATGCCTTGATGTGTGATGTGGCCTGCTAAGACATCTTTTATTGTTTCTTTATAGTTGTCCCTTAGCTTCCCAATCTAAGAAAGTGTCTAGAAAGTGTGATTTTTTTTTTAACAAAAAAATGACAAACATAAATCAATTGGCTAATGATATATAGTGTGTATGTGGGTAGGGTAAACACACGTTCAGTAAGTAAGGCAAAATATGTCCAGGAAATTAGCTTCAAGAAAGGCTAAAATATAAATGCTGGCTCCTACAAATGTATTTTCTTGGCATATAAGAACTTTCAGACTGAAAATACACCCTAATTAATTGGAATGATTCACTTTTTTTTTTTTTTTTCCCCCCAGTTTTTGGCCGAGGCAGGGTTTGAACCCGCCACCTCCAGCATATGGGGCCAGTGCCCTCCTCCTTTGAGCCACAGGTGCCGCCCAGAATGATTCACATTTTTAAGATTCGTATTACAATGGTTACCCTTGCCTTGGCTAAATGTTTAAGGAACACACAGGTAGGCACACACACACCCATGCACACACACACAGAGCTGATTTCTAGTACTGAATTTCCAATAACTATTCGCTGAGTTTGTAAAATAATTTATTCATTTTGATTTTTCATGTTTCACCTTGTATATCTGGGATGAAATAAGTCTTCTAGCATCTGCTTCTTCAAATATTCAAGGGTACCTTGAATATTTTCAATAAAGTTGATGCTATGGACTTTCCTTGAACCTGAAAAAAAATTAACTGTAACATGAAAATGAGTATATTCAGAAAATAATGTGCTAATATTGTTCCACATTTGACCCTTAGACGGTTAGACTTCTATTTAAAGTCCACATCATCTCAGGCCTGCTTCACTTTGAACAGTGATGAGAATATGTTTCGAAAATGATGGCTGCAATTATCTTTTTCTCCAGTCCAGTACATTATATCAGCGCCATTCCAAGCTGCAAGTGTTTTAATTTCATATATTAGATTTAAGTATCAATGTGTATGCTCTCTGATTACAGCAAGGAGAGTATTGCAATGAGGGAAGTGCACAGGGGACTTTTTAGATTTAATTTTATTTAGTCTAAGTAGGGAGTCTTTGATTATATCATTTAAACTGTGCGTAGTGATTTTTCTGCTTAAGGCAAGTAGACTTTCCTTCAGAGGGAAGTGAAGCAAAAGTGGGTAGGAGGACGTGATCTTTGTTAGCCAACACGCACAGTCCTGGGCTGTGAGGAGCTTTGGCAGTCGGGATGTAGCAGTGCTCAGGAATGAAAGTGTGGGCTGTGCAGTCACATAAACTTGGGCTTAAATCCTGATGCCACCTCTTACTTACGGTCCATGCTGAGCGGAAGTCTGACCACAGCTGGAAATGGTTAGTTCTCCTTTGTAAAAAGAGGGTAATCATAGTTGCCACCTCATAGCCGTTAAACTGGGTTAAATCAGGAGATGCGCACAGAGCGCTTTGCTCTGTGATGGTTCATGGAAAGCACTTCAGTTATTCTATTTATTCCAGGCTGCGATTACTGAATACAACCTGTAGACAGGGAGGAATGTTCAGGGTGTTTTTGTCGAGTTCAATCCCCTCTAAATTCATAGGAATTAAATATTCCAAATGATCATTTCTGAAAAACTTGCATTACCATGTTTTGGTATGGTGGTAAATTAAAGTTTAGTGAATTCAATCTATTTTAGACCTTAATTAAACATGAACTTCAAATCTTTTTTCCTTTACTTCAGTGTCTATAAAAACACTGTTTTTCACCATTTTATATCCCACCTCAATTCAAAATCTTTATCCCCACAGGCTCATCTACGTAACAATTCTGGTGTACTGGGTAACTTTGTTTTGAGCTTCGAGTCCTTTTTCTTGAGGACCATGACCCATTAATTTTTCCCACAATTTCCTGTATTTTAAAAAGCTCTCTTTCTCTTCTGGGTACTTTTCTCTCATGTTAAAAATATGTCCATAACAATCATGTCCTAAACATAAGGAGTAAAAATACTTTTCCTTTATGCTTTGACTCTAACTAACAATCCAGCTTTCTAACTTCTCAAGCTAATCTTAATTTCTAGAAAGAATAATGTGTTGGTAGCTCAAGTCTGTCTTCACCTACCATTTACTGGTCACCTGAGTGTACGCTGCCTCTCGCTCTTACAACTTTCCAGAAACCTCTCTGGCAAAAGACACTGGCCTTCTCTGAAATGCCACCTCCACAGGGTAATTTTCGCCTGCATGTTACAGTATTTCTTTGAGCCAATGATACATTGGTCTCCTTCCCAGACGTTCTCCACTTGAATTAGATTCTATGAAGTCACACGTACAGGGCTGTGCACACGCTGCTCTGCTGACCCCCCGGGAACCTCACACTTACACTGCTGTGCACACGCTGCTCTCATGATCCCCGGGAACCTCTCCAGGACTTCATTGTTTCCTCCTACCTCTTGTGTATTGGTGTCGCTCAGAGGCCTGTTCCCACTCAGAGATCTGGCCTCTACTCAATGTCCTCCTGTGTGTGGTGTGCATCACTTTTTAATTAATTACCATTTCACAATTGTCTGGTATAAAATTGGGTCTTTAAAATAGAGTCACTCACTTCATAGATAATTTTATATGAATGTCCTACAAACACCTCAGCTCTAATGTTTAAGATTTTTTTCCCCTCTTTTTTCTTTGTTTTTGTTGTTTGTTTTGCTTTTGTTTTTTTGAGACAGACTCTCACTCTGTCTCAGTACCGTGGCTGCAGTCCCACGGCCTCACTATAGCTCACATCAACCTCAAACTCTCCAGCTCAAGCTATCCACTTGCCTCAGCCTCCCAAAAGCTGAGACTACAGGCACCCATGGCAATGTCAGGATAGATTTTCTATTTTTTCTATCGCTTGAGCTCAGGAGTTTGGGGCCAGGTCAAGTCTGCAGGCACCCACCACAGTGTCCGGCTGGTTTTTCTGTTTTTGTGTATTGCTTTCTCACTCTTGCTCAGGCTGGTCCCAAACTACTGAGCTGAAGCACTCCATATGCCTCAGCCTCCTGAAGTGCTAGGATTACAGGTGTGAGCCTCCAAACTCGGTTGTATGTGTAAGATTTTCTAACATAAACATTCATGTGTTGCCATAATTTCTAAATTAACAGAATTTTCATGTATGAATTCTACATAGTCTAGAAATACTTGCAATTTTGACTTCTTTTTAAGACTCCCTCATCTAATAATCATCATCAAGTGCTACTAACTTTCTTTTAGGCATTTTCCACATTCACATCCTCCTACTCACTTCTAATCTCATGCTTCAGCTCAGTTTCTTGCTCTTTCTCACTGTCCCACTGAAATAGCTATAGTTCTGTCTAAACTGCTATTTTCCATCATATTTTTTCACTTAATACCTACGTATGCATCCATATGTGCTATTTCAATGTACATGTAAAAATATCAATTGTCCACACAAAACCCTTCAAAAAATGTCTGCCACCATAATAAAGGTATTCAAATTTTGAGAGTTACACATTTTAAAATTGAAATGTATGAAGTTCAAAATACAGACATTTTCAGTCATTTAGATTTCATAATTGCAGCTCTCAGTTATACAGAGAAATTTAACACGTCCATTCCCCCAGTAGTCCTCTCTGTAGTCCTCCCTTCTCCATCTTACCTGGGCCATTTTTTAGGTTTTTTTGTTTGCTCATTCTTAACCTGAGCTCTCTGAGGTGGGAAAGACGGGTATATTTGTGTTTCAACTTTATGGATGATGATACCAGGATTGAGAATTAAATGATTCACTTAAGACTGTCTGACAATTTTAGACTGTTTTGATAAGAAAATGACCGTAGGTTTTAAAAAGTTCATGACATAGTGAAATAAGCAGAAATATACAACAGAATGTAAAGTAATAACTAGTAAGTAAAAGTAGATCTCAAGTGCTGAGGGCACATCAACCAGAGATCAACCAGAGAGCAGTTAGTCTAAGGGTGGGTGAAGATCAGAGAAGCCGTCACACAAAGAGGCGTGGCAGATGGGTCCAGGGGAGACGCGGCAGGCAGAAGAAGAAAGAGCATAAATAAAGCGACAGAGAAATGAAATGTAAGGGTAGACTCAAGATTTGGTGACTACCCTGCTGTGACATAAAGAGAGGACACGTGGAAGTGGCCCAGACGAGGTGACAGGGCGGAAGTGAAGATGAAATATTGGGATTTGGTGGTAAAATGGCATCCTAATAAGCTTTGGCTTTGGCCTGTAGACAACAGGGACCATAGTTTGGGTGAAAGTAAGGAGTTAGTGGACTAAGGCAAGAGGTAAGAACTGGTAGAGAAATACCCAACTGAGTAGATTGGAAGGAAATTGGCTAGTACAGTAATAATGTACAGAGAGCGGAGGAGACTGGGGCCAGGAATGACTTACCCTTTACATGTAGGTAAAGTGTAGACGTACTGCCATGCAAGGGAACAGAGGTGACACGGAGGGGACACGGTAGCCTGGGCTGGGACATGGCAGGTTGGTGTGTCCGAAGGGTCTTTTAGACAAACAGAAATGATGAACTGAGAATGGGAATCAGGGCTAGGGGTAAAGTCTTGGACGCCGTCCATCTGAAGTTGGTCGTTGAAGATGGAAAAAGCCGATGAAACTACCCAGGGAGCCTGTGAACAGAGGGTGGAGGGGTGACCTGCAGAAACAAGGTGAGATTTAAAAAAGGGAAAAAAAATCTAGTTATAGGTAGATAATAATATGCAAATCATGGGCGGTAGGCAGCAGAGTGGGAAGAGGAAAGGTTGTTGATTGTTACACACACAAAAAACAAGTAAGTTAGAAAGTGTGGGAGCCATGTTAAATTTACACCAGACTCTGAATAAACATTTATTATAAACATCCCTCCTTCAGTAATAGTTTCATTATGATCTCTAAGTGGCAGACTTTCAGTGTTGAAATTTCCATATCTTAGCTTGTGTCAGGTTTGTTTTATTTTTATCTATCAATTTTTTAAAACAAAAGCACTTTCTAAATGGTTAACATTGCTTTTACCACGTGAGACATGGTTAAACAGCGTTACTTTATAATTACGTTTACTTACTACTTATTCCTCTCACAAAACGTGCTTTTTTAAAAAATCTTTTCATTATATGTATACGTAGGTACTCACATATAAATACGTTTATTACACATAACTATTATATTCATAATGTATATGTACAAAGCAGGTGTGTTGTCTCAATATTAATCATTTGACAGCAGGGATGTTTAGTCTTTATGCGTCCACATCCCATTAGATTAAACTTCATGTGCTTAAGGATCATGTCCTGAATTTAGCTGGCACAGAGAAAGTGTTAAAGGAACATTTTTTTAACTGATGAATTAAAGGAAGCACTGAAAACACAGACTGTTATGTCAAGAAATAGGAAAAGGAGCAAAAAGCAAAAAGAAGGGAATTATATTGGAGAATCAGGATCATATTTATAATTTAAATTAATATGTTCTGCCACTAAATTATTGAAAGTTCAATAAAATTCTCATTAATTATAACTCCCCACTGACATTCTTATGGGATCATTCAATTTGCAGCTGGCTGATATTTTACCTCTACACTATTAATGAAGTTTTATTTTTCTAAGTAAACTAATAAGATAAAACTACTCCAAGAAGTTTATTTAAAAATACTTGTTAAGCAAACTTTCAAAGACTTCAAAGATTAATTATTAAATAAAAATGAACGCAAGAAATTATTCATGTCATGTTGATTTAAAGTTATCTCTATTTGGAAAACTAAGCATATCTAGATGCAAACTGTTTTTCTCACAGGATCATCGATGTTCTCTAGTTCGGCACCCTACCGTAGCTGGAAGCCCTAAATTGCTTACATCGCCATCGTTGCTACCACTGCTGTATCATCATTCATGGTTTTTTTTTTTTGTTTTTTTTTTTAAGCAACAACTACAATGCCATTAACATAGTGTCTTCCACGGATCAGTCATTGAATAGGTCACTGCATCTCTATGAAAAAATGTATTATTGGAAGATGTCTCAGACAAAGTAACTAATCCTTTGGAGAATAAAGTACTTCAGTTTATTAACTGGTAAAACCAAAATTTTAACTTATGCCTATACTGATGACCCAAAATACCTCAAAACAAAACCTGTTGAGAAGTAAAATGAAGTTTATTGGGCCTACTGCAGTCAGGAGGACATGGCCTTGCTGGAATGTGTTAGTTTGTAGAGCCCAATAACAAAGCACCACAGCTGGTAACTTCAACAGTGATTTATTACCTCGTCTTGTCAGGTGTTGTCAGGATTCAGTTTTTAAGAGAGAATCTGTTCTGGTGGTTTTCTCAGTCTATGGTGTGCCTGGGCTTGTAGATGCATAACCTTGACCTCTGACTCCTGTTCACATCGTGTTCTCCCTGGGCTTGTAGATGCATAACCTAGGCCTCTGACTCCTGTTCACACCGTGTTCTCCCTGGGCTTGTAGACGCATAACGTTGGCCTCTGACTCCTGTTCACACCATGTTCTCCCTGGACTTGTAGATGCATAACCTTGGCCTCTGACTCCTGTTCACACCGCATTCTCCCTGGGCTTGTAGACTCATAACCTTGGCCTCTGACTCCTGTTCACACCGTGTTCCCATGGGCTTGTAGACGCATAACCTGTTCACACGGCGTTCTCCCTGTGCATGTCTGCACCCTGTTTGTATAGGGTCACCACTTACCGTGGAGTAGGGACCCAGGCTACTATGATATGACCTCACTGTACTTAACTAGTTACATCTGCAGTGGTCTATTTCTAAATAAGGTCACATTCTGACATACCTGGATTAGGATTTCAACATATTTTCAAAAGTACTTTTAGAATTTTCAGCATATTTTTGAAGTAATAATCCCCAGGACACCTGAATTAGGTGCCTGCGTATGATCATAAGCTAACTAAGCTTTGAGGAATACAATTCAACCGAGTCTTAGTAGGCCGTAGAAATAAGGAAGTTAGGAAAGAGTATTTATGAGATTTTAAGCCTGGGCGGTAGAAATCTTACAAGTGTTACAAAGAGGAGTACTGGTTGAGAATTGGACAGAATTTCTAACAAATTAGTTTTAGATTGGTGGGCAAAATGAGGTGAGAGGTACACAAAACATGTTTTGGTAAATACATTGTTCATCTTGAAAATATATCTTTTCATTGATTCATGGTCTTGGTCAAAATTTGGGTATATCAAGCAGCTAGGTTACTTTTGCTTGATCTTCAGATTTTTATAAATAGGCAGTGAAGAGTGTACCTTGTCATAGAATTGTTTAATGTAAAAAAAAAAAAAAATTGGGATTATGTTGGCTTTAGTCTGACAACTACATCATTTTAACTTTCTTTTTTATCATGGGTAATGGTTTAGCTTAAATTTGTTAACCTATTGCAATCCCTTTGGAAAAGATTGAGTTAAATCTCTTCTCCTCATGAGTCTTCACAAAGATTATATATCTTTCCATAAATCTATCCTTTCATACATGTGTATATTCTGCCCTAATTCTTCTGTTTTCTGTACAAATGACCTAGATCCATCAGGTTTTTGAGTATATGCTATATTTATATTGTGAACAATAGTTATTTCTTATGAGATCAATAATGTTGGTGACTGACTCTGTCTTGTTTTAGACAGTACCATCAACATCCCAGGTCTCCTTGCCTTGTGAATCTTGGCTGCACTTGCAAGTACAAAATGAATTAATTAGAGTTTCTTTGATTCATTTCAAACATCTCCACACTAAAGTTTTGACACTTTGTTGACAACAAATAAAACCATGTGACAGTTCTACCCAAAATATTAATATGTCTTCCTATTGTTTTGAAGTTAGTTTGACCATATTTAAAATATCTTGAGTATTTTGTCTTGGGTTTTCTACGTAATCATGTTTATCAAAAACATTCTATTCTGTGGAATCCTTTCTCTATTTAAAATAGAGAAGGGATTTCTCCTAAGTTTTACAGTTAAGGTGTCTACATGTAAGTCTGCATTTTGGGAATAAAAGGTGAGGGAAATATCAAGAATTATCTCTTTGGGTAAGAAAACTTTTTTTGTAAGTACATATAATGTCAAATGTTATAGAACTGTACTCATTTTAATTCATAACTATTTTGTGATGGGTAGTTAGATCAGTAGAATAAAGTCCAACAATCAACAGAAACCTTAAAGCAATTTAGAGTCCTTTTGACTTTCCAAAGAAAAGTCAGTAAGTACTTGAAAAAGAAAATCAATGAAGAGTTTTAAATGTTTGTTTCTTGATTTGCTACAGGGTCCAAGTTTTCTCTCTGAAGCACTTTTTCCTAGACATGCAACAAAAATTGAAGAAATGGATCCTTTTTTCAAACTTCATGAAATGATCACCAAGGTAGGGGAGAAATGTGTTCCTAAACAGTTTGGGGAAGTTTTGTTCTTGTTTTGGTCATAGACAAGGGAAATAAAAATAATTAACAAAAGGGAGTCTATCTATTTTTATTTATATAATATACTCATCCTATTTTTTAGTAAGGAGCAGAGATTTATCAACTCAGTCAAGGGCATGCAGACCCGTGACCAGTAATTAGAACTAAAAATTAATTTTCAATAAAATTGTTATTGTTTTTTCTCAATCTGAAAGTAAATTTGTGTTATATTCTTAAATATATATCTTCATTTAGAGTTAAGGAAAATACAAAATAGGTCTTTGAATTTCTCTTCAAAGGTTTGTTTTAATATTTGAGGTACTTGTTTATGATACATTTTAGTTGCAGTAAAAAAAGTTCCTTTTTAGGTTAGACTGGAAAAAAGTTTTAAAAAAAGGTTCCTGTTTAGGTTCCTTTTAGGAACCTGAAAGGTTAGACTGTACTTAGAAAAAGAAATGTGTTTACTGTGTTCTTACCCTGATTTACACTCATTCAACTTAATGACTTTTTTACTTTATAAGGGTATAAAAAGAATATATATTCAGTATAAATCCAACTTTGAGTACCCATGCTAGGGTTTTGTTTTACACTTTATTTATTTATTTTTGCTCTACAATTTCAATGAAATACTCAATAAATTGGCTGAGACATTCAGCACTTTATTTTAAAATAGGGTTTGTTTTAGATGATTTTGCTCACCTGTAGGGTCAGGTAAGTGTCTCAGCACAATTAAAGTGGGTGAGGCTAAGCTGTGATGTTTGGATGGTAAGGTATATTACGTGCATTTTCTACTTACTATAGTTTTAATTTACGGTGGATTATTGGGACTTAACCCCGTTGTAAGCTGAGGAGTGTCTGCATTTTCCTAGTTGTATGCTTATTACATAGTATGTGAAGTAAATTAAGTTTTATAATATGGAGTACATAAATTTAATATTCCTGATATTATATGAACTTTTATATTTTCTTATTAATTTATTTAACCTGTTATAATCTGCCTTTTGGAGATAGAATACTTAGAAAATATTGACATCTTAATATCATTAAGGTAATCCATATTTATACATACTTACTTGAAAGCCTGACTCATCCTTAAATCTCACTGAAACTTGCCAAGGCTGATCATCTGTAATGAGAGGAAGTTGTAAGTAGACTGAGCCAGGCGAGTAGCCGCAGAGTGAGCTCAGGGTCCAGAGGCCACGGCCTCTCTGGCACTGGGGAGCAGTGTGAATTTACTTCTTTCTCAACTTTGTTATAAGAAGAGCTTAAATTACATTTTGCTTAAAATTCTCCTACACTCAAAATATCTGAATCTTAACTAAATGTTTAATAGTTTGGCAAAATTATCTAACACAAGGCTTATTCCCGTCAAGTGATTTGATTTTTTAACATCTCCATCCTTTGATTGTCCCTTATTATTTGGATATAGTGAAATAGAAGTGTACCCCAAATACCTTCTTGGCAGTCAAAAATCTTAGCAGCATAAATACCTGGAAATTATATATATGTGAATATGCAAGGATGAATACATATGTGTGATAAATGTATAAATAAATATTAATAACACATAAATATATTTATTCATTCAAGTATTCTTCTACCTAAAGTCTGTATTTATTTATTTTTAAGCAAAGCTTTAGAGAATTCTAAAGTACTAGAAGAATAATATTTTCTGCACTTTTTGTGCTTTCCTGTGAATCAGGAAAATCAAGAACTTTTGTGGAAGGGGCAATTTGAGACCATGTTGACATCAGGTATTTAAACAAGATGACTGTGTCCAGCATGTAAAATCCCCCATTGGAGAAAAGGCCAGGCTTTGGATTGCAGACGCTGGTCCTTGATCCCCAAGGTCGTGGCCTCACTAAAACTCCTCAGAACTTTTTTGGAAATAGGGACATGCCAGGAAGGAAACAGGGGAACATAGAACACAGCCTGAACATACACAGATTAAAACAAAATTACTTTGAAACAAACAAACAAAAAAATCCCATAGAGAAAAGATAACAAATTTATGCATAGATAATTGTTACATATTTTACATGTGTTTTACGATATATTAGATGTGGTTTTGATTTGCATTATCCTAATGGTTAGAGACTTTGAAACTTTTTTCGTAAGTTTGTTGGCCATTGGTATACAAGGTTGGACAATTAAGTTTGCGAACACATCCCAGAAAAACTGGTACGTGCCCATTCCTGAGTATCACCATGGTCATTTTCAAAGTGCTCCCTTGGGAAGCTGTGTACCAATGCCAGAGCTTAGTCCCCCCGTAAACCAATTTTGGACTTCTTTTTCTGGAACAGCCATTAGGGTTTTAGTCCCCCTGCAAACCAATTTTGGACTTCTTTTTCTGGAACAGCCATCAGGGTTTTAGTCATACAGGTGAGACAATAAAGTTTGCAAACCCATCCTAGAAAATGTTTTCCATACCTGGCTGCAGAATATCACTCCAGTCACCTTCAAAGTGCTCCCTGGGAAGCTGTGCATGGACCCCAGCACTGTGTCTCAGATGAGCCTGCCAACTTCCTTGTCCCAACACATCTAGGAGACGAACACTTTACCCTTTCCACATAAGTAAATCTTTGCTTTCTAGACCTTTGCTATACATCACAATTATGCTTTTATGTCAAATTAAATTATAATTCATTGATATTATAAAGTTAATAACCTGTATTATAGTTGGGTCTTTGCTAAATTTAAGCCATTATACAATTCATCCGTGTTACAGAAAAACTTGCACTCCCTTAATATTTTCAGATTAAAAAAAATCAATACATGAACTCTACTCACAGGTCAGATGTAGGTGAGCTCTACTCACAGGTCAGATGTAGGTGAGCTCTACTCACAGGTCAGATGTAGGTGAGCTCTACTCACAGTCAGATGTACGTGAGCTCTACTCACAGGTCAGATGTAGGTGAGCTCTACTCACAGGTCAGATGTACGTGAGCTCTACTCACAGGTCAGATGTACATGAGCTCTACTCACAGGTCAGATGTACGTGAGGTCTACTCACAGGTCAGATGTACGGGACCTCTACTCACAGGTCAGGTGTAGGCGAACTCTACTCACAGGTCAGATGTAGGTGAGCTCTACTCACAGGTCAGATGTACGTGAACTCTACTCATAGATCAAATACGAGCTGTGAGGCCTCGAGAGTAGTTTTCCAGGATTGTTCTGTAGTTCCTTTCTTTTCCAAAGTCTGAATTTGTCTTGACATTCATCTTTTTGATAGAAACCATAGAACCTAAGAAAATAATGAATGAAGCTTAATATTGATGTGAAAATGTGTAATTCATCACTGCTCCAATGACAGTCAGGTGGTTCAGTATAAACTTGCTAAAGGCGACATGTTAGGCATCAACACTAAAGAATTTTTTTTTGCCTCCGTAAGTACTTTTAAAAGCAGCATCTATTTTTTTTTAATTGTCATGGAAGGCAGAATAATTTTTTTCAAAGGCTAAACATGAATTAAATACCAATATGAATCCTAGCTGCTTAATCCTTTAATAAATGAATAAAAATCACCATGGATTCAGGGTTTGTAATAGGCTTATTTCTCCTTCTACACCCAGGAATTTCTAGCTACGTTCTCAATCTTCAGCATTTAGCTGCTAAATTGTTATTAGTTATCTAAGCATCCTGGTGGTCTAACATAAGCCAAACATGCAGCCACATGCTTAAAGTACGAATACAATCAACATCCAGGAATGGGTCTGGGGATCAGCCAGGTAAGGGGACTGTGCTCAGGGACACAGTGAGGTAAGGGAGCTGTGTTAATTCCAGTGTGCTCAGGGACAGGGTGAGGTGAGGTGGGGGGGCTGTGTTAACTCCAGTGTGCTCAGGGACAGGGTGAGGTGAGAGGAAGAGCAGATGGAGGGAGGGGCGATGGTGAGAGGAAGAGCAGATGGAGGGAGGGGTGATGGTGAGAGGAAGTGAAGAGCGAAGGACTGAAGATCATTCCCGCCTCGGAAGAGCGGACGCCTGCACTCCAGTCACTC
>CAUYPK010132021.1:0-12738 GCA_963574355.1 Loris lydekkerianus
TGAACAGCATCAATGTATAGAGTACAAAATTCTCCATCAATCAGTATATACCACGACACAGTAGAATAAATATTTATTGAGATATGGAGCTACAAAAACACATGACATTAAAACAGACAAAACATTTGAAACAACCTAATACATCTAACAAAAAAGGTTGGTAAACAATATAATAGCAAATGTAAATAAATGAGAAATCACTTGGTTATAGATATGTGGATTAATTTCTGCATCCTCTGTTCTGTTCCATTGGCCTTTGTTTCTGTTTTTATGCAAGTACCCACACTGTTGTGGTTATTACAACTTTGTGGCATATTTTGAGGTCTGACAGTGTGACTTTTTTTTTTTTTTTTCTATAGATTACTTTAGCTATTTAGGGTCTTTGGCAGTGACATACACATTTCAGGGTAATTTTTTCTAATTATATGAAGAATGTCATTGGTATTTTGAGAGGGATCGCATTGAATCTGTAGATTGCTTTGGATAGTATGGTCATTTTAGCAATAATACTTTTTCCAAACTTTTACAAATGGGATCATTTCCACTGATTTGTGTGCTCATTAATTTCTGACACTTGTGTTTTCATTGTAGAGTTCTTTCACTTCCTTGGCCAAATTTACTCCTAGGTATTTTATGTAATTTGTAACTATGTAGATAGGATTTTCTTCTTGATTTCCTTTCCTGCTAGTTCATTGTGTATAGAAATGCTAGTGATTTATCTATTTGATTTTGTATCCTGCAGCTTTACTGAATTTTTTATTTTTTTATTTTTCTCTATATAAGATCATGTTCTCTGCAAATAGGGACACTTCATCTTACTTCTTCCCAGCTTGGATACCCTTTGTTTATTTCTCTTGTCTAATTGTTCTGGTTAGGACTTCTAGAACTATGTCGAATAAGAGTGATAAAAGTGGATATCTTTGTTTTGTTCCAGTTCTTCTAGCTTTTTCCTGTTGAACATGATGTTAGTTATAGGTTTATCATATATGGCCTTTATTGTGTTCAGGTACAAAATGTTCACCCAATAGTTTCAAAGTACACTTTCTTTATGAGCACATGGAGCACTCTACAGGATTGAAGCATATGTTAGAACACAAAAAAATTCTCAACAATGTTAAAAAAATCTAAATTATACCGGGCATTTATCTGGCCACAACAGAATTAATACTTGGAAATTAAACAACATGTTCCTGAATGACCAATGGGTGAAGGAAGAAATTAAGAATGAAATTTAAAATTTTCTTGAAACAAATGTAAAGAGGAACACAATATGTAAAAACCTATATGACATAGCAGAATGATGTCAGGAGGTTAATTTATATCAAAAAATGTCTACATAAAAAAAAAACCAGATTTCAAATAAACAACCTAATAATACACCTAGAGAAACTAGAAAAATAAGAGAAGCCAAGTCCAAAATTAGTAGGAGAGAAATAATAAAGGTAACAGTAGAAATAAATGAAATCAAGACTAAAATAATATAAAAGATGAAGAGAACAAAAAATAGATAGACATTTTTGCTTATTTCTTACTATAAAAGTTTTTGAGGAAAAAGTGATAAAGATGGAGACTAAACCACGTAATTATTTTTCCAAATTTCCAGTAGGTATAACAGTGAAAATTTTGTCTCATCTTTTACATAAACACGATGGATCATTGGTTTTAATGGATATTGGTTTCACTAACTATATTAGTTGACTGCCAGCTATACTGATAGACAAATTGTTTTGTGATTAGTGTTGAGCTACATAGTAATTTAAATTACCTCAAGCATCCAGTTTTCTCATTATTTTCTTCCTACTTTGGGATAATACAAACTATTACACAATAAAGGCATAGGTTTTGCAAACATCTATTAATAGCAGAGTGAGATTTTTGTTTTCTTTTATGTAACCTCATACTTGGGAGACACAATGGCATTAAAACTTGGAGTTAATAATGAATATTACAGATATATTAATTACAGATAGATTATAGTTTGTAATACCACTGGCCTACCGTAGAAAAGCTTAGGGAACTCTTCTAAGGTAGGCCAGTGGTATTACAAAACTATCATAAGAATGGAGAAGCAAGAATCCACTGTACTCAATTCTAATATGAAGGTAGTAGATGATCTAATATAGGTGGTGGGTAGGGGAAGGGGGGAGCAGGTAAAGAGGAGGAAGGGAGGAATAGGGGTTTATGGTGTAGGGCACATTTCTTGGGGATGAGACAAATTATGAGAGGGACTTTACCTAACGAAAGCAATCAGTGTAACCTAATTCTTTGTACCCTCCATGAATCTCAAACAATAAGAAAGAAAAAAGAAAAGAAAAAGAAAGAAAGAAAATCTGGGGAAAAAAAAAGAGAGAAGGTTAGGGAGAGAAGAGGAAAGGATATCTCAATTCCCAGATCAAACCTGTCAATCCATTTCTTGAACTGATAAGAAGTGGTTTAGCAAGTGACAGATACATCAGCACTATCCAGCCTTATGTATTTTCATCATTGAACTAAATATAGGCCACAGTTCTTCAGTAATTCTAAACATGAAAGGTAACAGAACTCATTCTTCACACATACAGATTTAGTATTAAAAACATCGTGACAACAAGAGCAGCAGCAGGAAGCAAATACAATTAGCAAAGGAAGCATGGCTGAAACATTTAAACCCATAGCCTTTATGCCTTTGCTCAATGAGTCATTGCAGATTTAGCTTTCCAATTCATCTGTCTCTACGTGTCCTCTACTTCATGTCTAGATCTAATTTTTTTCATGAAAAAATGTGTCATTGGAACATCTGAGAAAATAAAATTTCACCCTCCCAAATTGCAGCTTCAAAAAGCATAATACAGTGTTATTTTTGTACAGAAAATCCTGTCTCTTACCTCCAGGAACAGTTTCAGGTTTTTAATGTACTATTATTATTCGGGGTATTACATAAAACCTATTATTTGAGGGGATTGCTATGTGCTCCCACATTAGTCCCTAGAATAGTATTTTGTGATCACGATCACTATTGTCACTTAACCTAAAAAAAATAATGCTTATAGTTTCTTTGAGAATTAATGCTCAGTAAATGACCAAATTCCATGAGGTCTGGTGCTTACTTATTTATTAAAGGATTTCATTTTCCCAATCTATTATTCTATCGATGATCGATGATAGAATAATGATGGCTTTCTCAGATAGACAGACAAGATAACAATAAAGTTAAATGAAAATAAAAAGGATATTACCTACCCTGAATGCACTCAAACAAAGAAAATAGCCTCTAACCTATTAAGTAATATCAGGTTATTCTTTTGGACCCTGAAAGGGATACAGAGAGTTCTCTCGTATACATTCTGAATCTCTCGAATTTCGTTTACATACAGCTTATTGGATTACAAAATTCATACTTTGCATTTTGTGTCATATACCCTAACTTTCCAAGCTCTGTTTTCATGAGAGTCATGGAACATCACCTTCTGTCTCTTGTTTTCCTCCCCTTAACCCTCATAATACTGTGGAATCCTTCACATTTTTCTCCAAAGATCACTGCATAATGAATATGATCAAGATTTGTAACCTAATCATTCAAAAAGTTTTCTATAATATATCCTGCCTGTTCTTGAAGTGCTGAAGGGTGCAAGGAAAGCCACAGTGTGCCAGGGTACATCAGTTCAGCTCCCAAGTAGCTTTGCTCATTTCTCAGGCTATTTTCAGACCTTAGCATTACTCAGCATCTCCTGTTGATTACCCTAAACTGGTGGCAGCACAAGGGACATTATTAAAACCACTTATAGAGGTATAAAAGTGACCTTTTAAACAAAAATTGCAAGATATATCGACTTCATGCTGATTATACTCTTCATATATAATGAATTATTTTGGAACAGAAGGGAAAAAAGACAAGGAGTTTTTCAACACTCATGAAAATAGAATAAAATTTTCATCATTGTTATTTTCTTAAGAACATCTTTTGAAAATAAATGACAGAGTTCCTTTCATAAGTATTTCATTTTTAATATTATCTTTTGCATCATTAAAGTCTTATAATACATATTACTTATTATTGTGTGTTATAAGTTATGTTAGGAGCTTTTTATATCAGATTGTTTATTTACTAAACTATGAAACAGAAAGGAAAAGAACAATGCATATCAACCCAGCCAATGTGACAAATTATATACTTAAATGTTACAACTTTTATGAAAATTATTTTTACAATTAAAAATTGATGTTGTCCTTAAGCAAATGCTTCCATGAGTATTATAAGGAAAATTAATACTAAATGCATTCAAGTCCAGATTTTCAGCTTGAAATTTTGCCTTGGATCATTTGAAAGGAAAACATTATTTGGAGCCATCATCTATTTATCACTTTTTAAGTTGTAGGCATTGTGCTCTTTAAAGAACACTGATAATTTTATTTAACTACATGCTACTTCTAGCTGATAGGTGCTGATTTGGAACCATCATCTATTTATTACTTTTTAAGTTGTAGGCATTGTGCTCTTTAAGGAACACTCATAATTTTATTTAACTACATGCTACTTCTAGCTTCTAGGTTAGTGTGCCTATTTTGCTGATGAGATACATGCTCAAAGTTATATGGAGGGTAAACAACTTGTAGGAGATAACAGAGAGTAATTCAAAACCTGGCTTGTCTGATTTTGAATGCTATGTTCTTTTCTCCCACTATTGCATTATACACAGTTTTCATGCTACTACTTCAGAACCATGTCTACACAAGACAATACTTTTTTCTCCAGAGCTCCAAGGTATTTCCTCATGACAGAGATATAGTATGGCCTGTAAGAAAAATAATAAACTAAAAAGAAAAGTTTGGAAATTGTAAATATTATTATCAACTGAACACTATAAAATGATTTCAGTCCGTCAGCCACTAATATTACAAACCATACAAAAGACAATAAATGAACAATGAATTTAAACTGGGAAACAATTAAACATTAAATATTTAAATGTCTGATGCATGGATTTAGTTTTTTAAAACTTTTTATTAGCATAATTTTTTATTTTTGTTGCGGTAATTAATCCTTACAACTATGGCCAGCACAGGGCAACACCAATGGCTACAGGGTTTTCCAATGAAAATAGAGCAAGCCTTTCTTACTGAGATACCTTTCCTCCATACATGGAGAGTTCTCCTTAATCTATATTAGGAATCATACATTTTATAAATAGTAATAACAGTCAGAGCATCCCCCAAAACTCTGTGGAAAGGGTTGAGTAATGAGAGATTATAAAAAAAGGAGAGTGTGAGAAAAATTTCCTCTTTAAGATGTATTTTGCTTCTGTCATTTTTTCACTTTTGCAGCATTGTTTTAGTGTAATAGCCTCCACAAGATCTCATTTCTTCTAAAATATGTTTAGAAATATAAATTCACCCTACAACTCAAACTATTGTTTTGCTAAAATGGAAAATCAAGAGTAACATTTAACAATAGAGCTTGACTTTTTATTTAATAAAGGTCATGGGTATAGTGTTGTAGAAGGCGTTTCAACCACAGCACATACTTTAAAACTGAAAGAATTTTAAAGGGAGATTGCATAAGATTCAAAAGAAAATGTGTTCTCTAAAAATATTGTTATCCCATCTGGGTTTGTAGAGAGTAAGGTGATTTAATTTTGGAATGTATCTTCAGAGAATAGATAATAAGACACCAATTTCTTTTTTTTAGGAAGCTTATTTTTTCAGTATACCACGTTGATTTCCACTTTAAAAATTTTTTCTACTGCCACTTCCTTCTCCTCCTCCTCATCATCATTTTCAAACATTCATTGATCATTGATTTTTTGCATGGGAATACAGAGCAGAATCAGACTTGTGATTTGAAATCTGGTTGTAAGGACAGGGCACTAAGTCAAGGTAAATGAACATTCAAAGTGGCATCTCTTAAGAGCTATACAGTGGATGGCAAGTAGGTGACCCGAGGCTGGCCCTTCTGTCTCTTGTACTAATGGTAGGCAATGATGATCAATCACCACTCTGGACACTGGAAAAAATGAATCTTCTGTAACACAGGTCAGCTTTACCTGTGAATCAGCATTTGCATTCAACATGAAAACTATTTAGTATTCCCATGCTATGGGGTGGTAAAGTTGATAGGATAGAAACCTAGGAATGGTTAAAGAAATCGCTACTAGAGAAGTAAGTTTTGAGCTTATGTGAAAAAGAAACGATGAAATGTAAATTAATAGGATAAAAAGCAAAGGCATTCCAGGTGAGGCAAAGAAGACAGGGGCTCTCGCTCTTTACGGTCAGCATCACAGAAAGTTGTAATGTAGACTACAGAATGCCTACCTGCTGACGGAGGGGAATCTCACCCTGTCCACATACCCTCTTCAGAGAAAGTTCTCCACCAGAGATACTGACTCAAGAAACATTAATACAAATTAATAATCAGCAGGACACATGTTATCACATGGAGACACACTGTAGAGTAAGAAAGAGATTCAGCCTTTCAGGGATAGGAGAGGACCCTGTAAAAGAGACGGAGGAGCAGTGATTGGGGTCCTCAAAGTTTTTAAACAGGGGGCCAGTTCACTGTCCCTCAGACCGTTGGAGGGCCGGACTATAGTTTAAAAAAAAAAATCTATGAACAAATTCCTATGCACACTACACATATCTCATTTTGAAGTAAAAAAACAAAACGGGAACAAATACAATCACACCACTGCATATGGCCCGCAGGCCATAGTTTGAGGACCCCTGGACAGGCTGGGCGTGATGGCTCACACCTGTAATCCCAGCATAATCCCAGCACCCTGGGAGGCCGAGGCTGGTGGATGCTTGAGCTCAGGAGCTCAGACCAGCCTGAGCAAGAGCAAGACCACTTCTCCACTGAAAATAGAAAAACTAGCTGGGTGTCATGGTGGGTGCCTGTACTCCCAGCTACTTGGGAGTCTGAGATAAGTGGATCACTTGAGCCCAAGAGTTTGTGGTTGCTGTGAGCTAAGATGGTGCCAGGGCACTCAACCTGGGGTGAACGAGTGAGACTCTGTGTCCAAAAAACAAACACACAAAAAAATAGACAATCATGAAGTGTAGTGAGGACTTCTAGAAGAAGGAGTGGTGAACAGTGTTAAGTGGTCCTCAGAGGCCCCTGAAAATGACAGTGAAGAGCTGCTGGATCTCACAGCAAAACACACAGTGCAATTTTGGTGGAAAAACAGCCCCGTGGCGTTGTAGGTGAAGGGAAGAAACCACTCTTGGAAAGAACTGAAGGGAAGAAGTGTAGGCAATTCTGATGCAGGACAGTGGTGCTGGTTTGCTTGCTTGTTGTTAAACATAAGAGAATCTGAGCTTATACAGATAATGGTGACAAGGAGCCAGTGGGGAGGACGAGGAGGAAGAAGAAAAACAAGGAGTAGTGGATGATTGATAGGATGAGAGCCCCGAGCAGGTGGGAGGCACTGGGGTCCTAGCCCACAGGTGGACGTATATATAGGAATGAGAAGGATAAAAAAGATAGAGTGCAGTAAACTCCTAGGAAAGTGAAGACTACGTGGAGCTCTGTAAGCTCTTAATTGAGATCTCTCCCACATGTCTCTCCCCTGAGGAATAGGCCTGTATGTCCAACTGTCTCTGGGACACTTACGCTTCGTTATCACAAAACTGCATACAATTCAACATGTAAAACATTAAATTCTTCATTAAATTTCCTTTCCACAAACCAACTCCTCTCACTCTCTTACCCAAGGACTGGCATGCAATGCTCTCAGCTGCTCAAACTATACACCTTCATTAGAATCGACTCCTCAATCTTCCTCCTTCAAACCCCATCCAATCAATCACTAGGTTCTGCCATTCTGTGTCAAAATATCTCCATACTTTGTCTCTTTTGCTCTTTATTCATGTCCAGGAATCTGTTCTGTTCAACATCACCTCTTTTGATAATTACAGCCACTACCATGACTTCCTCCTTCCAAAATCTCCTTCTCTGACCTGTTCTCTCATTCAAAGGTCCCTTCCCGGGATACTGGCATTCCCGCATCAGCAGGGATGACGAACACCAAGTGGTTCTTAGAAATTAGGGTGATGACACCCCTCTGTCCATAGCGTGGTTTGCAAGGTCTTTCCCAGCCATGTTTATTTCCACTCCTCTCATCTCTTAAATCTCCACTGACCATATTCATCTGGTGACCAGCATTTGTTCTTTACAGCCATTCATCTGGAAAATCACACCTCCTCTGATAAGCTGCCTTTGCCTCAATCATCTTTTTATCTGGCTCCTTCATGGACTTCCCACAGCATCTTGATTGTCTCTCATTGTAACGTTTATTACTCATAAAATAATTTCTTTTTTCCGTGTGGTTCCCCAGTGGACTAAGAATTTGAGGACAGGAACTGTATTGGTCTTATTCATCATTATGTCCACAGTGCTCAGTTGCTGGGTGCTATATATTTACTAAATTAATAAGGATTTAATTGAATTGAATGTATCAATAATATTTAGGATAAATTAAAGTGAGGGTGAGAAAGAAACTAGACATAGGGCTCTCTAGAGACCATAACTGTTTCATATCCTTTTCTTTATTTTCCATATGCAAATCTAACCAGAAGTATACTCCTTCTGTATACCAGAACAAAATTACTGCTAATATTTTTTACCAGATTTGGCACTTCCTCTCCAACCCCAGTTTTTAAATCCTAACTGCAATTATCAAAGTATGGCCCGTCCATTTGCAAAACAAAATAATACAGAAGAGGGATGATAAAAGAATTGAGAATGAATTGACCTCGAGAATTGAGAGCTCTAGATACTTTGCAGTATAATAAACATGAACATATTAATTTATATTGTAATATAATTGATATTTTTATGATGTAAATTTCAAATTTCCTCTTATTAAGCAACCGGTGGTACCTCTTGCACAGGTATGATTAAAAGAGCAATTTTTTTTTCCTCAAAAGTTTCACTTCCTCTGGCAAATTCTGCTCCTGTCTCTGGTCAATGTTCATGCTCTACCCGGGTCTCTGGCAGGATTTCCAGTTTTTGATTTGGGGTCATTTTCATTATTTACAGAAAATTCTTAGTCCTTGGGTATTTGGGTTCACTAAGTTACTTTAAGGACTGAGTTTTAATCAATAGGGGCTTTTAAGGAGATGGTCTCTCTTGGTTATGGGTTATGCTCCGTAAAATACCAACCCTAATTCCTTTTTTCCCCTCCTCTGTTGACAAGGACATTCTAGCTCTTTGGGTTTGGCTCCTGGGCCCTCAGAGGAGAAAGGGTTTTATCTTACACATGTTTCTGCAGGAAAATTGAGAGGTATCTGAATTGCAAACAGTGTCCTCATGGTCCAAAATCTGGGCTTCTTACTGTATCCTGTTTGACTCCTTTAATAATCAACTTTTCTTCCCCATTCTCTGCCTAACTTCTGTAGTGTGGTGTCACCTGTAGGAGCACAAAACTTCCCTAAACATTTACATTTATAAATAACCCATATGGATAGATGGGAATTATAATGCATAACTAAGTGCAACCTATTCTTTTAAAAAATAAATGGATTTAGGTTGCTGGAAAAAAAAAAAAAAGTATGGAGAAGTAGGAAAATTTTCCTAGACAATATTTAGATGAAATCTCTTATTACCCATATAGCAGTAAGAGAGTTCCAATTTCTTCAGTGGTCCTCCCAATCTTCTTGTCTGTTCCTTGGTTCTGTGTCTTAGGAAGAAAGATATGGGTAGGGGAATTAACCTTTTTTTCATTACCTATTATTCATAAGAGAGTTATATTTCTTGGTCATCTCTTTTTCAATATTCTCAAAAATTCTATTACTTCTAGTATGTTTAATTTATGAGTAGGGACAAGAGAGGATCTGAGAGGTTAAGCAATGTTTTTCAACAGTATATTGTGAGTTTTTTTTTTTTTTTTTTTTTTTAAGGTCTATTATCCTAGCATGGTCAGCTGGACAGGCTTAATCTCTCAAGTCCCAGAGAAAATAATTGAGCATAGAAAAAATACATACTTATTTTTCTAGTCAGTCACAGCAATGCAAAAGATAATTTAATGTACTTGTAAAAAAATCAATCAATAAAAAACAAGGCTGGGTGGCGCCTGTGGCTGAAAGGAGTAGGGCGTCAGCCCCATATACCGGAGGTGGCAGTTTCAAACCCAGCCCTTCCAAAAAACAAACAAACAACAACAACAACAACAACAACAACAACAAAAACCCAAGGCAGAACAAAACAAGAATTTAGGGAAGTGTATTTGGAATAGTATGGAGTCTGAGGACTTAAGAAATTGTGGTTATAGTGTGAACTTCCTGAATTTAATGTCGCAGAGCCGGGTGGTGATGTGTGATGGCTGGTTAGTATCAGGGTGTGCCCTTGGGGTGGGGGGTGCCTAAGAACTTGGTGCCAGAAAATTAGAGAGTAAAGATTTGAATCCAGATATGTCTTATTCCACGCTACATTGTATCCATATTATAAATGACAGACATTTAAGAGAGAATTCTAGCATCCCAGAGGTTAAAATACTCTAACTTTTCTGGAATCATATAGAAACATGGCGGCAAAGCAGTGACAAATTATAAAGTATTAACATTGATCTTCAGTGTCCTATTATTGTGTTCACTTTTCTATGTGTTTCTATGTGTTTCACTTTTCTTTTCTTCTTCCTCTGTTTTTCTTTATCCGCTCATTGTCTAAGTTTTTGTGGTTGTACATCTGACCTATACAGAAATTAGAAATTTAAGTTATTAACTTGCCAGATTATTCAAGTTCTCTATTAAGACAAAATTACATTGTCTTACTGTTTTGGGAGATGCATTCCAGTGTATTCAAGAAAATGGGTTAGTGGGACAACCACATAACATTTTCTATGTCATCTAAAGCAATAATGTCAAAAGTTCAGCTGGAGGAAAGAGCAGTACTTGGCTAGAGATTGAAAAAAATGCGTGTTAGTATGCAAATCTTGAAATTCCAATGTTTAGAAAGACACCTTATTTGGTGCTACTTTAAAATGAAACTTATGCTAATGAAGAAGTCCAGAGGTTGGGGTAATGCTTGAGAAATGACTTTAGCTACAGAGATAGTACCAAGGTATTGATTCTTCCATCTGCTTATTCTGTTGACTCTATTTTTATATTTGAATGTATAAGCCTAATTTGGGGTATGGGTATAAGGAAGCTGGAAGTGATTAGATAGATATAGGCCCTAGATTTCTGTTTGATTATTTGTTAAAATTTGGCTTGGATTTGTAATTATAAATGATCTTAATAATTGGCTCTGTATCTCCTCTCAATTGTGGATCATGTCAGTCCATTTACTGGTGGGCAGGAAGCCACATCCCTATAATCACCAGCTCAATTAACAACTCTTCAGAAGGCCCTAGGATAGCAGTGATGATTAAATTGGTCAAGTTTACATTCAGTTTTTAATCAGCTAATCAACTCACTGTTGGGAATGTTGGTTGATTATTACTTACATACTGCAATAGAACCTCTGTAAATTGACCGCCTAAGGGACTATAACAAACTGGTCAATATATAGAGGTGGTAACATAAGGAACTAGCGTGACTGTACTGATACATACATGTGGCACATGTCTGGTCTGTGAAAATTAGGTCAGCTTAAGGAGGTGGTTAATGTAGGGAGGTGGTCAGCTATGGAGGTTCTACTACTGTATTTTAAGGTATACAGAAGATTTAAACTTTTAGTAATTGTCACCCGAAACTCTTTCTCACTATATTTTCATTATAAGGCATATTGATGACAAAGATATGTATCTTCATAAATCATAATTTTGTGATTCTCTCTACTGGGTACAAAGCACAACAATGATTTTCCCTTTATTATACTTTGTAACCAGGAGGAAATTTATCTACCAGAGTGCTGGGCTGGCACTGCATGCCTTAGTCACTTGGAAAACATATTTAAAAATACTTTATTCTCCAAGTAGTTTTTTGTTTTTCTGAAAGTATCTGAGAAGCTACGTCCTTAGCAAAATTGTGAAATTGGCCCCATCCATCTTTGATTCTCACTGGTCTTTGAAATGTTTTTCCGTATCTTCATTATTAAGCTCCCTCGCTTTCCATGAACTTCTCTCTTGGCTTGCATGTTCTTATTCTTGCTTGAGAATGGCCAGAGTCACCCAGTGACACTTTTTCTCAGAGTATCTTCTCCCTGAGTAATTCTTTTCAGGACCTTAATGCCCTTTCCCCATTATCACAGTGTGTTCTTAAGGAGTCCATTGAGCCCACACATCAGTGAGCTCTCAGACACCAAGTAATCTGTTGTTCATGACCAATAATTAGCTTCAAGTGGGCACAGGTAGACAAGAGCTAAGGATCTCTGTTTTTGGACTTTAATAAAAACAAATGTGATTTTAAGTTGAAATATGAGACTTCAATGGGGGTGGGAAGGAGATTGTTTTGGTCACTGAGACCTTGAGACTCCTCATTTAATATCCCAGACATTTATGACTAGAGAAATGGAGAAGAAGTCTATCTTTGGTTTTTACTGTTTAATTTTATAAGTTTAGGCAACACTGGAATTATATCTAAAGAACCTAAAAAGTAAGTTTCATTACCATATATACTCGAGTATAAGCCGACCCCCTTAATTTTACCCTAAAAACTGGGAAAACTTAGTGACTCGAGTATAAGCCGAGGTGGAAAATGCAGCGGCCACTGGTAAATTTCAAAAATAAAAATATATACCCAAAACAATTACAATAATTGAGGAATCAGTAGGTTAAATGCTTTTCAATATTTATTGCTAAAGAAAAACTGTAAACTAGCAACAAC
>CAUYPK010132029.1:0-51619 GCA_963574355.1 Loris lydekkerianus
TTCTTCAACATATGAATGTCATTAAAGTATTTAATTTCTCCATCATAAATGAAACTCAGTTTAGCTGGATACAGGATCCAGGGTTGAAAGTTATTTTGCTTTAGGAGATTAAAAGTCAATGACCACCCTCTTCTGGCTTGAGAAGTTTCAGCAGAGAGATCTGCAGTCATTCTAATATTCTATCCTTTGTAGGTAATGGGTTTTTTATGTCTGGCTGCTTTCACAATTTTCTCCTTCTAATTAAATTTAGTGAAGTTTATGCCTGGGGATGTCTTATTCGGATTGAGTGGTGCTGGGGTTCTGAAACTGCTATCTGAATTTCAGAATCTCTTGGCATGTCTGGAAAATTCTCTTTCATAATTTCATGGAGAAGGGCCTCTGTGCCTTGTTAGGCCACTTTATCACTTTCAGAGATTCCAGTGAGGTGGATATTAGTCTTCTTCGAATTATCACAGAGCTCTCTGAGAGAATGATCCGTTTTTGCTTTCCATTTCTCTTCCTGTTTGAGAGTTTGGGAGCATTCAAAGGCTTTGTCTTCAATGTCAGAAATCCTTTCTTCTGCTTGTTCCACTCTGTTACTGAGGGATTCTACTGTATTTTTCTGATCTTTGAGGGCTGCAAATTCAAGCTTGCTTCAGTGCATCAAAATCTTTGGTGATTTTTTTCTTTTAATTTGTTAAATTCTTGAGACAACTTTTGAATTTCACCCTCGAATTTCTAATTCCAACTTTTGAATTGCTCCTTGAATGTCTAGTTCCAAATTTTCCTCCATTCTATTAATCTTATTTGAAATCCAAATTCTGAATTCGATTTCTGACATCTCGGCCAGCTGTTTATGAATGGGGTTTTCAGTTACATCTGCCATATCTTTCCTTAAGGGGGTTGATGTACTCTGGTTATTCATGTTACCAGAGTTTTTCCACTGATTCTGCCCCCTGATTCTTTTACACCATTTGATTTTTCCCCTGGAGCTTTTCGAGGACCCGTACAGTGCTACGGCCTGAGAAACTGGGGCCCTGTTTGTTGTGGTGGGGCTAAGTGGTTCTGTCTTGTTTTCAGCTGGTCTTTGTCCGACCCTAGTGAAACAGTTACTCTGGGTTGAAGTCTCAGCTGTGGAGAAAAACCAGCAATTGAGTCACCCTGCCCCCCACAGGCAACAATTGGATAAGGAAAATCAAACCTTCCTACAACCACACACCCATGGCACCGCTTGTATAGTCCTCGGGCCATTGGCTCAGTTCAAAAGGTGCAAATCAATTGTCTCAGTCAGCACCTGCCTCAGGTGGAAGAGTTTAAAAGGTCTCTGGCAACTGGATCTCAGGGATCTGATGACAACTCAGATATGACTTGCTCCGGCACTCCGTGAAGTCAGGAGGACCCACCCAGCAAATAGACAGTCTGGGAAGGTTGATGTCTCCTTCCCCACCTTGCATCTCTGTCACACCCAGCCCCAGTCACTGATAGCCCCGGAGGACTGTGACCCAGTTGCCTCTAGTGAACAGATACTCTAGGGGTTTGCACCTGCCTAAATTACAAGGAAATCTAAGTCTGCTCAGCCAGGCAGCTGCACTCTACCTCTATCCAGCAGGGGGAGATGAGGCCTGACAACCTCAGGCTCTTGATGGACGCTGGGGGGTGTTCACTGAGTTCCTGACCCACCCCTGATTGATGTTACTGACAGTACAGAACAGAACAACTTTGCGGGAATTTGTTGCTGTCCCTGCTAAATTCCCCTGCAGAAGAGAAGCCGTTTTGAGTTCCCAGAGCCTGTGCCTCAGGCCCTGTCTTTGATCCTGCAGGTTTGTATTTGGTTAACCTGTCAGTTCTAGCCTCCTTGCTTCTTTTGTCTATAGGCTGATGATCCCCTGAGGGCCATGTGCGTCTTAGGCTCAGTAAAGCTGTCCTCTGGGTCAGCCCTGCCCTGGGAACTTCCAGGCTCTGTGCGTGCGTTTCTAGTCCCTGCACTCCACCCAGGCCAGTACTGCCTCAGGCAAACCCTTTACTCATGGGCCTGCATTTCTATCCCAGATCTGTTCTGGGGTGGTTGCCACTTGAGAAGATGCCCGGCCTCCTCTGGTTGCCCAGGGAGATATGGGGTGTGCATTCGGAATATCTGGGATTGAGCCCTATTGTTTGGTTGGCCTCACATCGTACATGAGGATATCAGGAGACAAATGAGATCACTTCCATCCACCTGGTTAAAAACATAAGTCAGAAAGGGAAGCAAGGGGCCACAATCAGCTCTTGCTTTGCACCTTGGGGCACTGCCGCTCCCGTGTGGTTCCCTCTCAGCTGACCGTCCTCTCCGCACTCCCGTGCCGCAGAATCAGCACTGACCAGCTGCAGTCTAGGCCCTGTCCACACCCCTCGAGAAATCACCCAAGAATCTGGACTCCTGGGGGTCAGCCTTCAGACCTCAGAGTGAGATTGGAGGGGAGTGCTGGGAGCTCAGAATTGCAGGTAGAGGATGTATACAGTTTTATGCCTGGCAGGAGAACACCGTGGCACCCTTGTAGGGGAGGTAGGTCTAGTCTTTAGAAGGTCTCTCCCCTGGAGTGTAGTGTGAGGACCTTTGAACTCTGCTCGTTTGTTTGTTGGGCACTCCAAGCCATTCTCATGGGGGAGAGGACTCCTGTTTGCTTGGTGATGGATTTTGTACCTTTTGTTTGTATCCTTGGGGTCACAGCTCACTTCAGCAGGGTTGATGTGTGTTCTTCAACCTTCTCTCTTGGTGCAGCTCTAATACACCAGGTTACTTGCTAAATTTCTGTCCTTTAACTGTCCTTCTGGACGGGAGCCTCTGTGGAAAGCTGGCTTCAGTCAGCCATCTTGTCTCCGCCCCTTGCTTCCCTTTCTGAGGTATGTTTTTAACCAGGTGGATGGAAGTGATCTCATTTGTCTCCTGATATCCTCATTAGGATGTGAGGCCAACCAAACTCTTTCTGCTGGACATGCTGACACTGTAGTCTAACCTGTTCCACAACCTCTTGAGTCTATGGACTCTTCCCTCTGGCCCTACTTCTCATAGGCACAGAAGTCCCCTCTCTTGGACCCATTAACTGTCTCATGCTCACGATGTGACTAGCTGGGGTCTTATGAACCTGGGTTGCAGGGTTATGCACTAACCAATATGTTAACCTTGTTAAGGGGAGACTTTGTTATAGGTTACATGGCATTCTTCAAGGTGGTCCCATTGGAGACCACTGGTCTATGATTCTCTTCCCTATTGTGTCTTTATGAGGTCACTGAACATGTATCTTTTGGCAAAGGTGCCCAGCTTCCCCGTGGGGGGGAGGGGTGTCTGACATCCCTCAACAATGTTTTCTGTTAGGAAAGGAGAGAGAACTAAGGCCTCATCACTGTGGTAGGGTGTATAGCCATCTCAGTCTGTATAGGCTGCTACAACAAAATACTACAAACATAATAACTTATATTGTACTTATATATGACAAAAGTTTATTTCTCACAGCTCTAGGGGCTGAAAGTTCAAGGCAAGGTGCTGGCAGATCCAGATCCCACTGTCTGTCATAGATGGCACCTTTTCTCTGTGTCCTCATAGGATGGAAGGGCTAAAGTGTCTCTCTGGGGTCTCTTTCATGGGACACTAATCTCATTCTTGAGGCATCTTCACTTATGACCTCTCAGAGGCCCTGCCTCCTTTCATACCATCACCTTGAGGGGTAGGATTTCAACATGAATTTGGGGGGCACAAATATTCAGATCATAGCATATAGGAAACTGGGGCTACAGGAATTAGAGCCAAGAGACTAATCTTTTGCACACAGTTTAAGAAATACCCAGCACTTCCTCCATAACTTCAATATAGTAGAGGAATAAGGCACCAGATAACTTTCTGTATTCTGTGTCACCTGCTCTTCCAATAAACTGTAGAATGCTTATCATTAATTAATATCCATAGTCTTCTTCCTATCTCCCCTCCTTTTCTCCTACCAGCAAAAACAAAACAAAATAAAATACAAACTCTACCAATAGCATGAAATAAAAAATTTTGGTTATTTTCGACCATGTTTCCTTTTTCTCCTGATAGAAATAATCAAGCAAATAAAATGACATAACGCATCTTGCATAGCAACTATCTTGTGGCTAAGATATATTTTAAAATGGTTTTCTAATAGGAGATTCTTATTTTTGAAGACATTGGTCTTTATACTTAGAACCAAAAGAAGCATAAAGTATCCATTTGTCTTATCAACTCTGCAAAACTGGAACTTCCCAGTTGGTTTTTCCCAATTCCACAGGTAACGTGCTGACTTTATTTCCTCCTGTTGTTAGGAACTATGTCAGTTAGCATGCTTTTGAGTGCAAGTAAAAGGAAGCAATTCAAACTAGATTAAGGAAATATTCTTGTTATCTTGGAAGTGAAGTCTGCAGTTGTTTGATACAGGAATTCAGCAGGGTTCTCTTCTGCCTGTGGTCCTCTTGTTATTTCAAGACAATAAAGGCTATGTGTGTCCTATTCAAACCCAACAATAGAAGTGCCTGTCCTGCACCATGCAAGGTAAACACTTATCTGCCATCTGGTTGGGCCAATTGTATGCATGTACCAGCACCCAGAACAATTAATAGTTGCCAGGGAATTTCAGTGCTTTGCTTTTACTCCAGACTCCAGACTAGTTGGTTCTGATTCTGAAGCCCATTGAAATGCTGGGCTCAATCATTAATCAAAATCAGAGTGTGTGTAGGGAGAAAGCAGGGGAGACTCTGAATTGTCTGGGAAACTGACACTGCCTATTATAGGAACATTACTTTAGTCTCCTTTCCTTGACTTTCTGGCCCAGTTTGTAATTAGTGCAACAAATTATGGTTGCTTAAGTGTTTCCTCTGCCCAGGTCAGCAAAACAACTGGTTACTTAAAGACATTTTGTGCCATTTACTTTTTAAGACTGCTTCCCATCAAAAATGTTTGCCCTATTAATCCCCTTTGGTGAGTTTTAAATTCACACAGTCCAACATATCCTGGTAATCAATAAAAAAATACTTGCATCTTTGGAGAAACTTTCATTAATATCCAATAACAGTTTCTTCAAATATGTGTTCTTCTAGAATGCTGTAAGTGGTTTTCTCCATTGCTTACCCGCCAACAAACCGTATGAATGAAATTTCCTTTAATATCTTGCTCTGTTGACTGATTCGCAAGTGGCCCTACGAAGACAGCTGGGAAGTTTGTTATGAATCAAAGGCTCCCTCAGTGTTTTTGCACATCTGCAGCCTAGCTGATTGTGTCATTATAACTGTGCCCTTGGAAAGTTGAGTACCAAATGTCATATTTGCCAGGAACTGAAAATTTATTTATTTATTTATTTATTTATTTTTGTAGACAGAGTCTCACTTTATCACCCTCGGTAGAGTGCTATGGCATCACAGCTCACAGCAACCTCCAACTCCTGGGCTTAGGCAGTTCCCTTGCCTCAGCCTCCTGAGTACAGGCACCCGCCAAAATGCCCAGTTATTTTTTATTTTATTTTTTTGCAGTTTGGCTGGGGCCAGGTTTGAACCCACCACCCTCAGTATATGGGGCCGGCGCCCTACTCACTGAGCCACAGGCCGCCCCAGGAACTGAATATTTAATAAGGGAACATTTTGTTCTAAATAACTGGAATTTCTGGCCTTTGGCATTGTTGGTTTTGAAATGAGCATTAGAAAACTTTGTACTGTCTTGCTTGGTGTATAGAAAAACCCTAGTTACTACTATTAGCAATTGCCTTTTTTTGTTTTGAGACCAACTCTCACTCTGTCACCCGGGGTAGAGTGCCATGTATTATCATAGCTCACAGCAACTGCAAACTCAAACTCTTGGGCTTGAGCAATCATCTTGCCTCACCCTCCCAAGTAGTTGGAACTGTAGGCATCCACCACAACTCTTGGCTAGTTTTTCTATTTTTAGTAGAGACGGAGTCTCACTCTTGCCCAGGCTGATCTTGAACTCCTGAGCTCAAGCAGTTCATCCTCCCAGTCATCCCAGGATACTAGGACTGCAGGGGTGAGCCCCGCCCACATTGCCTTTTGAGTTAGATGTCACCTGCATGTTCTTACAAGTAGAATGCCCTTGCAAGGTGACTGATTTAGGCCTTAGGGCGTCCTAAGGCTAACGCCTCAGGAAGAAATTTGTGATGTGAACATGACCATGACTTGGCTTTGGTACATTCTGTGGGTTCCAAGAGTGAAGGGCACATAAACCTACCAGCATACTTATTTTATTTGTCCTCTACTCAGTCATTGTTTGTCTTAAAGAAATTCTAGGCACTGGTTTTCGCATTTTTTCCTCTGAGATCTTTCTCAGAGAAAAAATTTAAAGAATTGGTTGAGAAAGAAACTTGAAATGTCAAAAAATGAAGGTCTTGTTGCAGGTAGGATTCTAAGGTGTTTATTGTCTGTGAAGAAGAAGCGTAAGAAACGTGACCATCTGCCAGTGGGTGTTTCGTGCCACTTAGATTCTGGTCACAACTTCTGACCCTGGCCTGGGGGTCTGACTTTTCCTGTCTTTGGAGTCTGAATGACATATGAATTCATACTCTGTGTGGTCTGATCAGAATTTGAAGGCCTGAGGCGTTAGTCCCAATCTCAAAGTTACCTTGATGCAGTTTATTTATGAAAACTGGCTCCCACTGAGCAGAATTCAAATTGGACAAGATCCCACTTGCCAGAGAGGATTTTTTCCTTTTAATGTTGTGGAAAATGCATCTAAGGATTTGGTCTGTCTAAGTCTGGCCCACTCACACTCACAGATCTGTGGGTGGATACTGACCAGGAATGTGACAGATAGTACAAGGGACTGCTTTTGGGCCCATTCTATATTAGCATCAACCATGAGCTACCCACCTGGTTTATTTTTTCCTCTAAGCAGAAGTGAATTTTTAAAGAAATATTTCATGGCCCAACCAGACTAACATGTAATTAAAGTCTCAATAAAAAATTTTGAAACTTATTACTAATCTTCTTTTGAAAAATCACTCTTATTTCTTTGCGAACTAAGTATTAGGAGGTTTGTAGTTGAAGCTGGTATTGTAGTCTTCAGCTCCATAAACAAATGTAGGGCCAGATGGTATATAAGTGATATAGGAATGCAGTTCTATCTCAGTCAGCTTGGAATCAAAGACTATATTGTCCTTGTTGATTCAGGGGCTCCCTGAGCACTCATGTTGGCCAGGTTGGGGGGGGAGGGTAATACTGGCAGTACAAAGTACAGCACAGAGGGCTGTGTGCACAGCTCATTTCACTGCATGTAATAAAGCTGCTAGGGCTGCACTTTGTAGTCTGGGAGCAAAGGAATTTTCCATTTACTCTGGGGGGCAAGTCTGGAAATGTTTCACACAGAAGGTATCCTTGAGTTTGGTCTTGGAAAAAAAAGTGTGCTAAGTAAAGGTTGAGTGTGGACACACCAGAAAGCTGTATGGGGCAGGAAGAGTGGGGAGGTGTGCTCTGGGTGGAGTACGTGAGTATCAGGCCGGGGGAGAAAGTGGGGCCCTCCAGTCTGGCTTAGGAGTTTCGGGCTTTATTCTCTACAGCAAAGGAGCCATTGAAGATTTTCTATACAAGAAAATGACTTAAAATAAAACTGTTATTCTTCCCTGAAACCACACATTTGTCTCCATAAAAAAAAAAAAAAAAAAAAAACAAAAAACCCGGATCTGTCATTCATGCTAGCAGAAGACAGAAAGTTTAACCATGTTTGTTTCCCTTTCAAACACAAGATTTTTTCTCTTTTTCTTTTTCTTTCTCTGTCATTATTTAGTATAAAGAGTCGACAAACTCTTGTGTTTTTTTCAAGGCACCTTATTCATTGTGTTATGTTTTACATAGTTTGGCAGATGCTGAAATAATGAATGCTCTATTTGTAGCAAGTCTTGTTTTCATTTATTGGTCAACAAAACCATTGCTTTTTCAGTTTCTTTCCCTTAAGGAAGTCAAGTTCTTATTTTTGTTTTTAAATTTGTATGTATATCTATTTTTAACATTAGAAAATCTCAAGATTGTGTTATTCTTGTTTGACACTTTCTGATTAAAAAAAAAAAAAAAATTGTCTCTATTTTCTAGGCTTACCAAGAGATTAAAGAGTGAATCCCTGAAATCTGACTTTACAATAGATTTAAAACATGAGGTATGTTATGTTTTGTTTGGTTAAAAGTGTTAATAATCAAGAATTCTTGTCATTTGAGAGAAGTGTTTTGTATTGCCTAACAACGCCTTGTCCCCACCCACACCCAGCTGCGCCCCACTGAGGTAATTTTACAGCCTCCAGTGAATTAAGTCTTTCTATTTTTAAACTCATTTTAGTTATGTAGATGAAGAAAGAGCAGTGAAAAAGGTTGCATCTAATGATTCATGATTCTTTGTTTTGAAGCCAGATGGATGGATCCAGAGGTGGATTTCTAAAAAACCTGCAAAAATGTCATTAAAATTTCCTCTGCTCTTACTTGGTGCTTTGAGTGTACAAATGCTGCTATAGATGGAATGTGTCCCCCACTATGCCAATTCATATGCTGAAACATAATCCCCAGGGAACTGACGTTTGGAGGTAGGCCTTTGGGAGGTGATTAGGTCATGAGGGTAACAACCTCCTGAATGGATGAGATCCCTCACCCCTTCCGCCTTGTGAGGACACAGCAAGAAGGCCCCATCCCGAAAGCAGGCCCTCACCAGACACTGAATCAGCCAGCACCTTAATTTTGGACTTCCACACTCCAGAACTGTGAGAAATAAACTTCTGTTATTTATATGCCACCCAGCGTATGATATTTTGTTACAGCATCCCAAACAGACTAGGACATATGCTTTTGTCACATGTCTGCCTGGTTCTCTACTGCAGAATTAAACCAGTTGGTCCCAAGCAGGCAGCCGTGATGTGCCAGCCTGGGGCCTGGCTCCCCTGGTTCTTTGGCATTTAATAGACATCTGTGACCAATTTTATCTTGGAGGCAGGTTATTAATCCCATTATTAATTATTCCCAAATCATCATTAAGGAGGCTTCTTTTTGCATTTCATTTATTATGGGCATGTCTGACTGCCTGAAATAAACTTCCTCTCACTCTCTGCTGGAATCTCTATCTCCTGATGTTGAGGTAAATCTCGACATGTAATTCAGCCCAGCAGTGCTGGCAGCCTCCTGGGAACAAGAAGGGCACACACAAGACTTTCTAATTTCTAGGGTATCTTTAGTGATGAAACAATTTATCTGAGAAAAAATACACATAAAAAATCATTTTCTCTTGCACAAAGAGAAAAATAGGACTTGTTGAAAATCAGGGTCTGTCTAGATAGGTTAAGAAAAAGTCAGAGCTGGTATAGAAACCCTGGTCCGGAAAGTCATTAAACATTGAATACATACAAAAGAATATTTCTAACATATATGAGAAATATATAATGGGCTTCTGGGTTGTTGCTGTCTTTTTGCTACTGAGATCATTGCTTCTATGAATATTTTTGACGTGTGTCACGATGATCATCTGTAACAGTTTGTCTAAGGCAGAGGCTGTGAAGCTTTTTTTGACTGTGACCCACTTTAAAAAAATACATTTTTCATTGAGATCCAATATGTTTATGTGTGTTGTTATTGTGTTTTTCATTATTGATTTCTAATTTAGCAGTAGACTATGTATCAGTCGTTGGAAACACTTTTAGGCTTACTTTATGGCCTAGTTCATGTTCAGTTTTTATTATTGGAAAAAGCATGTATATTTTCTAACTTCGGTGATATAATACTCTCTGTTAGATCAAAGGAGGTATTAATTATGCTTCTGGATATTTTATTTCCTTTCTTTCTTCCTCTATTCTGCTTTTGTTTTCCTGCTTATCACTTACTAAGGGAGGGATGTGGAAATCTTCCTGAATTATGGTGGATTTGAGCATTTCTCCTATGTAGTAACAATTCTTGTTTTTTATACTGTGAGGCTATGTTAATTAGGTGCATAAAAGTTTAGGATTATTACAACTTCTTCATGAATTTATCTTTATCTCTAATAATACTCTGTGTCTTCATGTTTACTTCATTGATAGAAATATTTCTATACTGGCTTTCTTTTGAGGTTTGCCTCATAATCATATTTCATCTTTTTCTTCCAGCCCTTTTGTGTCCTTATCTTTTAGTTATGTCTCTTTTAAGGAAGACACACCTTTTTTGTCTCCCAGTTTGATAATTTTTGTCTTTAAGCCAGATAACAAATTTACTTTATGTTGATTGTAATTACTAATGTATTTGGATTCATTTTTATTACTTTATTTTATCCTTATCCCCTATCTTCTATTTTTCTTTTTAAAATTTTTATGTCACCTTTTTAATTTTTAAAATTTTTTTTTTATTTTCCTCCTTTATTGTTTTGGAAATTCTTTCTCTACGTCTGTACTTTATTGCATATTTTAAACATTTTAACATGCAATTCTTGACCTAACCTGGGCTAATTGATCAGTATGCAGAAAATTCAAGGGCCCAATTTATATGCTATTGTTGCCCAGTATTTCTGATACTGAAATTTTACCCTAAAACAGTTATTATCATTATATTATGAAGTTAACATTTGTATTAACTTCATCATAAATTTGCCAGTGTTTTTCTTAACCCTTCCATCTTGCTTCTTGAATCTTACAGTTGGGATCATTTGTATTCTTCCTGAAGTATATCCTTTCGAATTTCATTCAGTGAGGGGGTCACTTCTCTCAGCCTTTTCTTTCCAAATATACTTTACTTACTTCAGCTTATTCTTGAAGCATAGTTACGTCATGTATACCCTTCTAGATCATCAGTCATTTTCTCTTAATACAATGGTGTGATTTCACTGTATTCTGGCTTCTGTTACTATGGTTCTGAGAAGTTAGTCCTTAGTCTAGTGTGGTTCTTTTGTAGGTAGTATGTTATTTTTTTTTTGCCTTCTTTTAAGGTTCTTTGTCTATGGTATTTTGCAGTTTAGCTAAGATACATCTAGTTGTACACTTGCTTTTTCTAATCTTGCTTAGGATTCATTGGGCCCTTCTATAATAGGATTATTAAGCAGTATTTGAAAATACTCAGCCTTTATCGTTTCAACTATATTCTCATCTTCTTCTCTCTGTTGCCTCTTCCAGGAATATTAGATATATGCTACCAGGTATAAATTTCTCTTTTACATTTTCCTTTTCCTCTTCTTCTTCCTCTTCCTCTTCCTCACTGTGTCATCCTCAGTAGAGTGCTGTGGAGTCACAGCTCACAGCAACCTCAAACTCTTGGGCTTAAGAGTTTCCCTCAGCCTCCCAAGTAGCTGGGACTACAGGTGCCCACCACAGTGCCTGGCTATTTTTTTATTGCAGTTGTTTTAGCGGGCATGGGCCAGGTTCGAACCCACCACCCTCAGTGTATGTGGCTGGCTTTGTAACCACTGTGCTATGTCTACCCCCTTCTTTACTTCTTGTTGTACTATCTTTTAGATAATTTTAGGGACTTCATTCTTAAGTTTCATAATTTTTTATCCAATTGTGTCTAATATGCTATCTATCATATATATATATATATATATATATATATATATATTTTTTTTGTTTTTTTTTTTTTTTGGCAGTTCTTGGCCAGGGCTGGGTTTGAACCTGCCACCTCTGGCATATGGGACTGGCGCCCTACTCCTCTGAGTCACAGGTGCCGCCCTCCTACAATATTTTTATATTAACTAATATATTTGTGTAATTTTTTAAAGATAACTTTGCTCATGTTTTAAAATTTTTCTTTATAAAATATATTAAGCATAATACATTTATGTGTGTGATAATTCTAATATCTGAAGTCTTTTGGGTCTGCCTGATTAAATTGTATCTGCAGACTCTTGTTTATCCTCTCATTTCTTTGTGCTTTTTGTGATTTTTCGTAAGCACTCTGTTTTGGGGGGAAAAATCCTGAATTAAAGTTATGGGTTTCTCCGTAAGGATGTATATACATCACCTTCTGCCTGCAGTTAGTGGGTTACACTGATTTGGAACAACTTGAAATTACTCTGAGGTGCTTTTAGACCTCACAGGTGGCACATATTAGAGAGGCCTGGCTTTTGGTTACAAAATCTCAGGGGAGATTTGGAGATTATTTTTCCCCTCCACTTAGCTCCGAGGTCCCAGGTTTCTGTGGGGATTTGCTGTTAGCTGTGCCCCACTTGGGGTGGGCGTAGGCTTCACCCTCATCATTCCTCACAGAAACTCAGCATTACAGGAGGTCAGCTGATGCCTAGTGGGGAAACTACCCTGGGTCCCCTTTTTCCCAGGTTCTCACTTTTACATTTCTGTCTTCACAGGTTCTACACTTTTATGCCAGTTTAGCAACACATATAAAACAATTTTGAATACATTTTACCCAACATTTTCAGTTGTTTTTAACAAGCTGACTTTTCAGAGTATGCACTTATTATACTGTAGGAAACCAGAGGCGTCCTTGGTGGAATCATCTTCCATCTCTCTCTTTCTCTCTGATGTTTTACAGGATGCTCTTCCCTAAAACTGCTTATTGACGATGTTCGGAGTTTTTGGAGGTCAGAATATTGATTCATAGTTGTTAATAAAAGATTAGATTGATTAACATGGAACTGCCACTATTTATGTAAAAAAAAATCCTGCCGAATATTGAGAAATCGATATGGTTTGACTTGACATTCTCTGTAGAAGGCGCATTCTGCTTTCCCTTGAGATAGTCTGTCCCATCTTATGCTGGTGGTATTAGCTGAGTTCCTCCTTCATTGTCGGTCTCCTGTCTTGGACAGATTGCCCTCTATGTATGGGACAAAGGTGGCGGACCTCCTCTCACCCCAGTGCCTGAGTTTTGCACAGATGGTGTGGACTCCTCCTGTGCTACCACGTTCCGTTCTTTTCTACCTCTTTGTGTAAGTAATAGAAGGACAAAAACTTCCTTGCATATTAAAGGGACATTTATATGCTGTGCATAATAAAATCGACATTTGCCCTGTGCCCAAAGAACCGTCTGTCCTGTCTCTAGTAATAACACTACCAGGTAAGTGATGTTGTTACCCCATCTGACACATGGGAAGACAGGCACAGAGCAGGTCAGTACTTACTCAAGCCTGCGGGGCTGGTAGGGGGGGAAGTGAGGGTTCTGAGGGCCTCCTTGTCCCCCCACAGCTCTTCAGAATAATTGTGCCCAGAGTCACTTCTTTAGGTGATGATACAGGATGTATTGATTGGAATTTCTGTTCCACTTCCTGGAAAGGCAATTTCAGACATTTTCAGTGACACTCAAACATTCTCCACAGCTCATTGCTTTTACTCTCTCAGCAGGTGACCCTGCCTTTGATCTCACCTGCGACCATCTCTGGAGAACTTTCAGAATGAAATTACTTGTCATGGTGGACCCTTGGTCCAGTCCCATGATGAGCCTGAAGACACTGAAACTCACTAGGTTGTTAATTTTTTGTAAAGGGAAACATGTTCACCAGCCTCAAATGTTTGTTATTCTCAGGCTACTCAAACAGAAGCTTGTGTGTGCCATTTTAAAAGACACTACAGTGTAACAGTGGGGGAGAATCTATAATAAACATGTAGCTCCTGAGTTGAGAAATCAGTCTTTCTACATGCAGTGCTTGCTTCTCCTTTAATGTCTCTCCTGGTGCCTTGAGTTTCATGACAAAGCTGTAGATCAATGTCACTACACATACAGACCAGCCCCAAATGATGTAGGGGTCATGATTGAATATTATTACAGGTCTGAGACAGGCAATAAAGGGATCAGGATACTTCCTCCCTGCTCCTGTGAAGGCCTTGGATGTGTATTGTTGACAGACCCCTCTGTGCACCCCGTTCATCTGTGTCATCAGCCTGCTCCAGGAAGTCCCCACCCCCTCCCCCAGGTGTTGGAAGTAATCTTAACCGTTAGCAAAGAATAGAGCATCGTTAGCCTGTAGTTGGGTAACCAGTAAAGGGGCCATAAAAATACTTTCAACATTAAATTAAGGCTGGGCCCAGAAAATGGAGTCATCTCTCTTTTTTTTTTTTTTTTAGAGACAGAGTCTTACTTTATCACCCTGGGTAGAGTGCGATGGCATCACAGCTCACAGCAACCTCCAGCTCTTGGGCTTAAGCGATTCTCTCACCTCCGCCTCCCCAGTAGCTGGGACCACAGACGCCCGCCACAGCACCCAGCTATTTGTTGTTGCCCGCCACCCTCGGTATATGGGGCTGGCACCCTACTCACTGAGCCACGGGCGCCGCCCAGGGAGTCATCCCTTCATTTACACTAAAAGATCCCCATACTTCTTTCTTTTTGTCAAAGTCTTCACAGCTGAAGAAAAGAAAGTGAGATAACTTATGTTTATTGGTCACCTACTATGTGCTTAATAAATTTATAGTAGTATTAATGGTATTAAGCAAAAATGGTGGTTACGATTTCCTTCTGAGTAGACTAAGGTTCTGTGAGCTTAAGAAACTTGTTGAGGTGATGCTTTCTGCACGGCAGAGCTGGAAGGCAGGTCCAGGGCTGGTTGACTTCAAAGGCTATATTCTCAGCTGAACTGCAGTTCCTTTTCTTCGCTAAAACTTCATCCTGGAATTAGGTTTGATATCCCTGACATGGGTTAATTTGAACCCTGCAGCATGTGAGATCTAATGTGGGTGTGAAGTTAAGATAAGGCTGACTCATAATTGTGCATATATTTTTCTTGTTTTTTAGGGAGAGCCAGTGAAGAAGGAGAATATTTTTGTTGCAGTAAAAACATGCAAGAAATTTCATGGTGACAGAAGTATGTTTTGAGTTATTCGTTTTTACTGAATTTTTAAAATTCAAGCTGCCTTTTTAAAAAAGTAAAAACCAGATATAAACTCAAGAAAGGAATAATGACAAATAGAGTGTTGAAGTGAAAGTGGTTCTGAAGGAGAATTTGTATGGAAACGTGAGCATGGTCAGAGCTACTGCTATCTATGGCAGTATTTTAAGTTGGAAGTGGAAAATTTCAGTTGTGGCAAGCTTGGAGACTCTGAATTAACAATTTATTTTCCACGCATGGTATCTGAATGGTGTAAAGAATATTAGAAGGGATTTCAAGGTAACAGAATGCTGAAAAAGAATGCTTTCTTGAAGACTATTCCTTCTTTTTATATTTATTTCAAATGCATATATTGGAACTTTTTAATAAAGATATATATTTGCTCACAGATAGATATATTGGAGAAAAAGAAAAAGCTGGCTTAAAAACAGTGATCTCTGCTTCAGAAAATCCTGGCGTGCAGACAAATGTTTTTATTCACGTTTTTTGGTGTCATTACAAAATTCTGCTAAGTTATGGTGATAATGTAAAAAAAAAAAAAAAAAAGCCCATCTTAAATATAGACATAATTTCTCTTTGTTTGCACCTTATTTCAAGCAGCACTTTTCTGAAATTGAAAATTAGGCAGTCTTTTGCATTTTCTAAATTTAGCACATTTTTAATCTTTTTTCTGTGAAAAGACTGTCGATTTCACCAAGGGTGTGATATTTATGTAGGAGAGATTTCTAACCAGCTGTCATTTTCATGGGATTGGAGCTATAGGGGGGCAGGGGGAGTTCATTTATATTTTATGTGATAATACGATACACATAATGTATTTTAAAGGGGAAGATATTTTACAAATAAGAGTGTATTATAATTTAGGATTATAGTACAGTCTAAGGCATCAACATCAATAAAAATCCAGTCATGATCAATAAAATCTTTAAAATACATGTAACTGTAAACCTTCATACTCATCTAAAACAGTTGCATTAAATTCCAAATTCCTGAATAAATATATGCGTTTGTTATGCAAGGATTCCTAAAATACTATGATATGAAGAATCAATATATCAGTTAAAGTAAATTTTTCATTTATAATAAATTTAACCTAAATTTAGTATCCTTTTTCTTTCTTCATAATTTGGAAGGGGTTTGCAAGATGGTATGATTTTGACAAATGTCTTTTAAAAGACGTGCTGGGAAAATGAACTGGACTGCACTTGATTTTATCTTTTTTTTTTTTTTTTTTTACAAGCAGAAGTGTTTGAATTGATTGGATTTATCTTGAAACTGCCCTTCAAGTAGTGATTGCTTTCATAATATTAATGTTCAGAATAGTAGTGCTGCTGTTGTGGTGCTATTTTTTTCTTTTGAAATACATCTGCAAAGGTAGTGAAGCCATAAAATTAAGGATACTCCATTGTATTTTTCATATTTGACAGAAATTAAGAAAAAAGTTTGTTAATTTTAATTTACTGATTTTGAGTAATCTTACTGTTTTCTTACTTTGCATAAGATTGCTATAATCTTTTTACGTATCTAAGAAATTCTTGAATTTTGAGTCAAAGGTCCTTAAAAATTATAAAATCTTAAAAAGCCCATTAGGAACATTAAAAATAAACCTTCTGAAGTCAATTAAGTTGGTTTATTACTGTTATTTGTATCTTGTGGTTATTGAAGCATGAAACCTAAAAGCTATTTTGAAGCTTTACCGTTGGGTTTCTCTGGCAAGCCATCTTTCAACTTGGATATGTTTCTTTAAAACGATAGTGTAAAGGCAGAAGGATTTTAGGACTGTGATGTTCATTTTGCATGATGCAACTGAAGCCTGCTAGGCCATCGTGTTCTGCCTCTTTTTAGAAGTATAGATAAGCTACGCATTGGCCCCCCAAATTGTCCAGTAATCATGTCAGTTATAATGACAACACCACAATAACTGCCTCTGATTATCTTTTTTACATTTTTCTGCTGTGTTTTCCACCATTATTCTGTCATCTAATTTCATGTTGACAATTCTTTGTGATATGATAATTATTGTTATTGACTTGATATTACAGAGATAATCTAGAAAAGTTGGGAATGATACACAGCTGGCCCAATTTCTCGTAGCCTATTGTGCAGACAGCCAAGGACTCTGGTTTTCTGGCTCCTAAGTCTCATATTCTTTCCACCACTGCACAGCTGTACTGTAATCTCCTTGGATGTATTTCAAACCCAACACTTGATAAATAGTCTTTGATATTCATGTTGATGCCCTGCTATGCTCAAGGTCAGTTTTGACTTGGCCAGAAGCTGTGAAAGTATTTGGCTTTTCATTTTCCGTGGCAATGGGGATGGCAAGGAATTGAAACCCACACAGGATCTGAAATACAAATCGAGCTGGGAAGTTAGTAGACTGCCACTCTGTTTTAGCATATCACTGCCACAGTCTAGCGGAATACATGGATTGGGTTGTTTTTTTCATTTTCCTTGCCCTGTGTACTCTATTGTAGAAATACTTGAAGTAACAAAGGGAATGAAGAAAAAAAAAATATGGGTAAGAAACTGTATTTATCTTTGGAAACTGAAAGTTGGGCTATGAGGCAGTCCCTTGGATATGAATGAGATGGGTTCTGTAGGTTTGTTCTTCAGTTGAATTTTTATGTAAGTTGGGACGGGTACATTTACCTATTATCTCTAATAGCTTCCATTTCTAAATGTGAGTTGTATATCAGTCAGATGTTTATAACTTGGGGACTTAGTGAAATAGCCCCTGTTCATAAGTGTGAGTTGCCCACACGTGGGATGTAACCTCCGGGACTGCCTGTGCTGTTACTCATGGGCACACTGTCCCCAGCCAGGCCCAAAGCAGAAGAGGACACTAGTGATGGCCCCCTCTGCTGTTTCACTGTAGTGTTGGTCACCTCCGGGATGAGGACACGTGAGGGACCACATTCCAGTCAAGGCTCCAGTCACTAGTCATGGCAGCGGAAAATACACATTGAATTCATTTTTTATACTGTCATGGAAGAATTGATACTACAACCAAGTTCCAAAAAGAAAAAAATATTTTAATGTTGTACTTTTTTTTTTTTTTTTTTTGCCTAACAGTGAAACGTTTATATAACTGCTTTTGTCTGCATTCTGATTTAAATGAAATGGCATTCTCAGAACACAGTTAGCAAAAATATATTCTGTTACCTAAAATATATCCTATCTTTTGGTACAAGAAAGTAATGCACACTGTTGACACCATTGAAACAGCAACACAGAGGCAAGCTTTTCATGGGGTTAAATTAAAGAAACTATTATGTAAGGTGATGAATTGGGCATGGCATGTGAAATTACATTTAAGCAAGGAGATGATTCCTGGAGTTTTAATATTCATACTTCCTCTTGGGTTATATGTTTTGCATTGTGTGACATGAGCTGTCAGAAAACCTTAAGAATTTTCTTTGCACCATTTTGCCAGGCAATTCTTGCATGTCCCGTGTCCCTCCACCCACCAGCCAGTATCTTTGTTCCTCAGATGGTGGGTGGAGGGACACTCTTCTCCCGCACCCAGTCTACCTCTCATTTAAGAGTTTAAACTGCTCAGCCAGTAGTCCCTTTTCACAGCTTCCTGAGCTCTTAAAAATTAGCACCTTATTCCTTTCAGATTTGTTTTTTAATAAAAAACTTGTTTGCCATCTTTACTGCCATGATCTTGTCTAGAAGAGGCAAATCTAAACAAATTGATTAAAAGGAGTATTTGGTAGCTGGTGTTCTCCGATTAAAGAGACTTACAGGTACTGCAAAATAATCTGCTTATTTAAAAGGAGAGGTTTGAATTAAAATGCGGCCAGATGGAAAGCCTAATCAGGTGAGGTGATTAAATTAATTATTGGCGAGTGGAGGGGAGTCAGGTGTTGGCTGGTGCAGAACAGTGGTTCTCAACCTTCCTAATGCCACGACCCTTTAATACAGTTCCTCATGTTGTGGTGATCACGGCGTTAGGAAGGTTCAGAACCACTGCCCTAGAATGTTGTTTTAGTTCAGCTGGTAGGGCTGATTTTCACTCTTAGATAACTCCTCAATCTTTAAGGTGAGGAATAGCATGCTTGTGGGTGTGTCCCCAACCTCTCCTGAGAAGTACAAAGTTTTGTTTTGTGGATATTGACAGAAGGTCCATCTGCCAATGGACAGAGGCAGATTGATTCCTTAAAATCAAAACAGACATTCACATTTGATTGTGTGGGAGTTTTTATGAAGTGTCTAGTTCATTGTCATTTGTAATTAGAGACAGGTTTGGAAGTCAGTTCCCCAGGGGTAAAAAACGTGTGTTCTGTTCTCATTGTGAGATGCATCTCTTGCTTAGAGTCTAGAGAGCTCTAAGGAAGATTTATGCCATCTGTGCAGCTGGGGGAATTTTACAGTAAAATTTTTACTTTGTTCCAATTTTAAGTTCTCTTGTGGCAAACTTTCTTGAAAGAAGTATTCACTATTCTATTATGTGGCAAAAAAAAAAAAAAAAAGCTTTTTATTGAAAATGAGATACTATATCATGTAACTACGTTGAAGTATTTTCTCAAAGTTTAATATCTTTAGGAATACAGTGCCTCAATACAGCATAAAATATTTTGTCAATAATAAAACGAATTCATTTTAGAATTTAAATGATTCCAATAAAATAGACCAGTATTTTAAAAGTTTAATTTAGAATCAACCCTAGTTTAAAATAAAGTCTTAAGCTGCTATTCTAAAACTCTGAACTTTGGTTTTAAATTCTTTACAGCTAGTAGACACATCAGAAGCACAGGAGTTCTGTATTGATAGGGGAAGATAGGATACGAACTGCTAACAGCTTTAGGTATTCTACAATCACAGTATCTTACTGTATTAAAATGGTTGGCCTATTTTAAAATGATTAATTGTGGTGGTACCAGTCTTGGATCAAAGGATGAATTGCTATTATAAATAAAATTTTCCTTTAAACTAGTTTTCAGGAATATCCCGGGGCCTTATATTGAAACTCCTACAAAATTCAATTCTCATTCAACGATTTATTGAGTACCTACTATGATCAGGTGTTGGGGGTATGAGTCTTGAACATAGTAATTCTTACCTTTAGTGCAATTTCTGTTTTACTTGTTGCAAATTAAAACTGCAAGTGAGGTAGTTAGGTATAGCAGTCAAAGAGGTACGTCATACTGTATTTTGACTTCATTTAAATCAGCTAATTGGGAAGAAACCCATGTGCTTTTTAATAAACCTATTAGAGCAAAAAGGACTAAATGCCTAAAGGCCGAGGAAAGTGAAAAAAAGCAACATTTACAGAGCCTGTAGGACCCATCCTGGGGACTGAGGAAAGTTCTTAACGTTTCCTCACAGATTCTTCCAGAAATGGAGGACATGTGACCCCAGTGTGTGAATTTTTAGTGGCTGCAAACTGCAGGGAGCCCTTTCTGGGGTAAGTCCTCTTGTTATATGCAAAGCAAACTGCCACTGCTGTGCCTGGGTTATGATTTTTGTTGTATTGAAATTTGGAAGTACAACAGAGAAATTTTTAAAAATTTCTTTTTTCTTTTCTTGTTCCCCAGCAACCCCATCTCTGACCAGTACATTTCTGACCATTTTGATATGAAGAAATACTTAAAACTCTCTGTCTTTCTATGGTTGCAGAAAATTGTATTTTGTTGTACAAAATGGTATTTAATGTGTAATTTGGTGATCATTTTAGCAACTCATAGTTGTTTGTCTTTCTTTGTTTGTTTGTTTCTTTCTTTCTTTCTTTCTTTGGAGATAGAGTCATACTATGTCACCCTCAGTAGAATGCTTTTGCTCACAGCTCACAGTAACCTCAAACTCTTGTGCTTCAGTGATTCTCTTGCCTCAGCCACGCAGTAGCTGGGACTACAGGTACCTGCCACAATGCCCGGCTGCTTTTTTGTTGTTGTTGTCATTGTCGTTTAACAGGCCTGGGGCCAAGTTCAAACCTACCAGCCTTGGTGCATGTGGTCAGCACCCTAACCACTGAACTACAGGTGCCCAGCCTTGTTTTCCTTTCTTAAAGCCAGTGAATAATGGATTATAAAATCATTCACTTTTATATTTTATATATAAAGGCTGTCTGATGTATACAGCTAAGCACTTAAATTTTGCATGGCAGTGTCAGTTTTTGCATATAATTTGTTTTGATTTGTTCTGGGGAAAAAAGGAAAGTTTCATGCTCTGATAAAGTCTAAAAAAGTTAAGTGATATTTTGGTCCATCCAATTTTAGATTCCAAAATTAACAGGGTATAAAATCTTAATGTGATTTTTTTCTATTAAAAAAAAAAATAATAGAAACCTCTTAAAATTCGGAGATACACAGACAGTAATTCTTTTTACACAGAATAGAAGGAAATAATTACTTGTAGAGTTGGTCAGGTGAATTAATATCAAGTAGTGATCAAGCTCTATGTCAGGTGTATAAAGAGCTCCCTTTGAGCATCTAAAACTAAAATGCAGAAAACCAGGAAAGTTTTCCATCTTTTGTGTTTATTATGTTAAAACAATTTATCTGTAAAGGTTAGAGTTGTAAAGTCTGCAGTGGTTCTGAATTTCATTTCTCCCACATTGTTCCTTTTGTTTTTTTTCTTTCTTTTGAAATTTCAGATTAATATGAAGGGTACAAATGTTTAGGTTACATTGTTTTCATTTCTAAGGTAAAGTTCAAGTTGTAGTTGAGCCCCCAGGGGGCTGCTGAACACTCTCACATTGTGCACATTAGGTGAGGCCCCAGCCAGCCGCCTTCCTCGCTCTCCTCCCTTGCCTTCCCCTCGCCCTTGCTAGACCATATTTGTGTTATTTCTTTTGTGTGGGCTTGTAGTTGTTTATATAATGGTTTCATATCAGCATTGACTACATTGGATACTTTTTCCCCCATTCTTGAGATACTATACTAAGAAGAATGTGTTTCAACTCCATCCAGGGTAAACACAAAAGATGTAAAATCTCCATCTTTTTATGGCCAAATAGTACTCCATGGTCTACATATGCCACAGTTTGCTAACCCATTCATGGGTTGACGGGCACTTGGGTTGTTTCTATGTCTTGATAATTGTGAATTGAGCTGCATTAAACATTCTGGTGCAAATGCCCTTGTGGTAAAATGATTTTTGTTCTTCTGGGATTGAGGGATCAAATGGAAGGTCTACTTACAGTTCTCTGAGAATTCTAGGTACTTCGTCCATAGAGGGTGTGGTAGTTTGCAGGCCCACCAGCAGTGCAAAAGTGTTGCCACCTCTCCATATCCATGCCATCACCTGCAGATTTGGGGCTTTGTGATGTCTTCTACATTTTTCAAAAGCACAACATCGTAGTATCAGCCATCATATGCAGTGATTCTGAAATGGCAAGGTCATGTCCATTGTAGGGTTGAATGGTCCTCTTAGAATTTTTGGGTGGAGACAGGCATAGTTGGAAAGGTTCTCACGCACTCCTTTGTAGGAGGGATGGATTTAACATGCTTAGAGGTATTTATATTTCCCACCTGCTCAAAAACAGGCTTTAAAAATTCACTTGTAGATAGGTAAATGAAACAACCTATTGGGAAAAGAGAAAAATTAGTTAAAATTAATTTAAACACAACAGTATAATGAAACTAGAAAATCTATTACTATATGGAAGTTAAGTATATTTTTCACCAGGAATGAGAAATGCTTGACTATGGAGGATATTGACAATGCTCTAGGAAGATGGTTTTAGCTCTGCTGTCATCAGCTAACTTGGCATTTCTCAGGGTTGAGAGCAAGCTCGGAGTCTTGGGACATGTAAAGAAAAACAAGTAACGTTTCTCTTCCTCTGTAGGTGATTGCCCTGCTGTTTTGAGTTTTCAAGGTTGCCTATATAGTTGTGCCAGTGATTGTCATCTTTTAAATTTTTTTAGTACCCATCGTCAAGCAGACTTGGGAGGGCCAGGCAAGTCTCATTGAATACTATAGTGACTATGCTGAAAGTTCCATCCCTACTGTGGATTTGGGAATTCCTAATACAGACAGAGGTGAGTCCTTAATTCTTAGTACTCTCCTTATTAAAAATCCCCATCTATGAATATAGTACATTAAATTAGGACAAAAATGCGATATTTCTTAAGTACTGTAATTTTTGTCTCATGTATGTTTTTTTAAAATAATAACTTAAAGTTTATTTATATATTTAAAACTTTCTCAGGGTTGTGATTCTTTTTTTTTTTTTTTTTTTTTTTTTTTTAATTGTTGAGGATTCATTGAGGGCACAGGAAACCAGGTTACACTGATTGCATTTGTTAGGCAAAGTCCCTCTTGCAATCATGTCTCTTCATGTATGTTTTTGTTCATTTTCTCCTGCCCAACATCTTTACTCACAGACATAGACTGGTTCTTTCAAATTAAGGGCTTCACATTGTAGGGCTGCACATTTTTTAGTTGGTTATATTGCTGTAATTGAGCATGTGACAGTTATGACAGAGTTTAACAATAGGCTTTTCACACCTTCATAATTCATTGCGGCCGTAATGAGACATCCAAAATTAATTTATCAACTTCCACACAAAGCTTCTATACTCAAAAGCCTGATAGTCTAGTCCACATTTTGTGTGTATCTCTGAGTAGTACCAAACCGCATTCTATACTGGTTATGTGTAGAATAAGCTCTATTATTTATGTTAATATTTTAATTAGTAAATTGTTGGATGTATACCTGCTTTTGACTTCAGTTAGGTTTTCTAATTAAAAACTTTTTTTATTTAAAAAAATGGAAATATACATTTCCATCTTCAGAAGCTCTTTATCTTCATTTTTGTCCATTATTTCTGCCACATTTTTTCTGTATTTGGTTCTCCATAACATTTTACAAATAATAAAAAAAGTAGTAAGATGATTATCTCTTTTATAGAGTAATTATCTTATTTATGTTAGTATCACTCATAATTCCTGGATTAATACAGTACAATGTAAAATCAGATATGCCACTTCTATAGTTATCAATTCTTCAGTCAAGGCTAAGTATGTTATTGAGTTTGTCTGTTGCTATATATTTTGGGAAAACTATTTTAGATTGAATTTTATTTTTATTCTTGTCATTAATCTTACTTTTGGAGACTTCAGTTCAGATTGGCTTTAATAATAATTTATTCATGCATTCCTTATTTAATTTCTTCATTTATTTCTAGTCTGACCCTATTGTCTATGCTTATATTCTATTTTATTCTGATAGGAATTTGAGATGGCTTTTAAAGATACATATTGTAACCATTAAAAATAAAGAAATCAAGAATATGGAAAATAAAGGTCAAATCAGGTGGTTTAGTATTAATAATTTTTCTTTCTCTTTTTCTTAAATTTTTAAATTATTTTTATTTTTTATATATTTTTTATTGTTGGGGATTCATTGAGGGTACAAAGAACCAGGTTACACTGATTTCATTTGTTAGATAAAGTTCCTCTTAAATTGTGTCCTGCCTATTTTTATTTTTCGAGACAGAGTCTTATTCTGTCACCCGGGATAGAGTACAGTGGTGTCATCACAGATCACTGCAACCTCAAACTGTTAGGCTCAAGCAATCTTCCTGCCGCAGTCTCCTGACTAGCTAGGATTATAGGCACCCTCCATCACAACTGGCTTATTTTTGTATTTTTAGTAGAGATGGGGTTTTACTTTTGCTCAGGCTGGTCTTGAACTCCTGAGCTCTCACCTTGGCCTCCCAGAGTGCTAGGATTATAGATGTGAGTCACCATGCACATCATTTGACATTAATTAATATAAGTTAATATTAGTTATTCTCCAGTTACCATATGCTTAGTCAAATGAGGGGCATATTTCTACTTTATCAACTTGAATACTCTTCCCAAGCACTTTAATCCTGTCTTAGTCCAGGCATTTACTATTAAAGCATTGTAATTTCTCTGTTGGCATTTGAAGGACTGTGACTCTTACTCAGCAATGTATCATTAGTGTGTGTCTTAGTTCCTGCCATAGTATCTGGTATGTTAGAAACTTAGTGGTAAACATGTACAAGATGAATGAAGATGTAATCTTCCACTTCTGTGCTGTTGCTCCCCTGTGGTTACAGTGCTTAGGGTTCTAACACTTCCTTCAAAATAGCCATAGGTAAGAAAAGCTGCTAGACTTCTGTAATTGCTGTGAGACTTAGAACTTTCTTGTTTGGACTGAAGATATTAATTCTATGTCTGTCTCAAATTATCTATGTGGCTGTGTATATTTCTCCAAATCTCTGTCTGTCTGCATTTCCTTGTGTGTGAGATGAATAGCTTACTTCATCTATAAAGTTCCTACTGGTTCCGTATGTCTTTGGAAATTAGGGAAGACTTAAGATAAGTGTCTTCCAAGCTCTTACAATACTCTAAAAGTAAAAAAGAAAAAAGAAAAATTTAAATGAATTCTGTATTATAGGGACAATAATGCATTTTAAGTTTTCTTCTTGCCTTTCCTAGGTCATTGTGGAAAGACATTTGCCATTTTGGAAAGATTTCTGAATCGTAGCCATGACAAAATAGCATGGTTAGTCATTGTGGATGATGATACGTTAATCAGGTGAGGAGTCATTCTCATCCTCGATGCTTTTAAATTTGACATAAATTTATATTAAAAAACTATGATGGGTACTATTTCTTCTGACCAAGATGGAGTAACAGGAATGGGGTTTACCCTTCTTTCTGAAAGAACCGCCCAGAAGAACAAAATACTTCAAATACAGGTTTGTAAGACACTAGACATCAGGCAGCAAAGGGCAGCAATTCAAGAGGATCGTGATGCCCGTGAGGCGAGCCCGTGACCGCCCAGCTGTCTGCCTTAGGGTTCACCTCACTGCTTACACCGGGAGGGAGCTGAGAGTCCCAGGAGGCTGGGCTAGCGGATGTGTAGACAGAGTGCCAGAAACAAAAAGGAAGCACTGGAGAGGTGTAGAGTATTGATCAGCACATAGGTGTAGGGAGAGGCTGGGGAAAGAACTAACCAAAATGATGGGAAGGAATTTGGCCTGACTCTCACACAGGGCTTGGTGTGATGCCTGTTCCTACCAGCTGGGCTGGAAGAGGCATTATTCACAGGGTAATGGGTAGAGTATGTCTCAACAGTGTGGAATAGTTAACATTAGACACTGCTCTAGTCCTGTCTAACAAATCTGAAAAGCAAGATCCAAAAAGATCAAACTGTTCTAAGTAAGTAGCCTGTATCTAAGAAAAAAAAAAAACCTCAAAATTTATAGAAATACAAAAATACCTAGCACCCAAGAAGGTAAAATATACAATGCCTGACATCTAGTCGAAAGTTACCAAGCAGAAAAATGAGGTAAAAACCCGAAGATCAGCTTATTGAAATTGTTCTAAAATTGATACAGTGTTAGAATTAGTAATTATTATGTTGTGGGAAAATGAGGCCCAGTGGAGAGAATGAACACTCAAACAGCGTATTTAAGAGGGAGAAGGTTTTTATTCAGCTGGTGGAGCAGTGGCATAGAAGAATTCGAAAGGGCTGCGCCCCCTGACTGGCTTGGTCGTTCTCTTTTTATCTCCAGTCCAAAAGTTCCAGCCCACACATAACCTTTCTCATTGGTCAGCTTGAATCAAGAGGGAGAAGCGGGCACATGCCCTTACAGAACTGCAGGCTTTTACAGAAACCAAACCAAGAGTTAGTTTTTAGGTCCCAGAAAGTTAAGTCTACAAATTCCTAAGAGTTGAGTTACCATGGAGAGGACCTGGCAGGGGTATCCTTGGGGTCTCCTTGAGAAGACCTCTTTTCTCCAAGACCTCATTCTTCCCAGATATCCTCTCTCAATTAAGCTGTTACTATTAAATAGTTATTACAACTGTTCTGTATTTAGAAAAAAGAGACATGGAAGGTGTCTTAGTCTTAAGTCTGAAACCACTTACAGGGAAGAAAACTGTAATACATTGTCTGAGTTGAAAAACCAACTGGGTGGAATTAAGCAAACTAAACATTGCGGAAAATATCAGGGAACTTGAATATGTTATAATTATCCAAAGTAAAACGCAAAAGGTAATTTTAGAAACTGAACAGAACATCACTGAACTGAGGGACAATTTTAGGTGGCCTTGTCTATATGCATTTGGAGTTCCCAAAGTGGTACATAATGAGTATTTAAAGAAGCATTTTTCCAAATTTGATGAAAACTGTAAGCCTATAGCCTCAAGCAGCTCAATGAAACCTAAGCACAACTGTGAGCTCAAAAGCAGAGGACAGCCACCTCCAAGAACACAGTGATTATGCCTCTTCAACAGTGTCTTGTGTAGCGTTTTTTGCATCTGTAACTGTATCACTTGGGCTGTGAATCTTAAGTACAGCTATTATACTCGAAACTTTTCCCTTTTTATTCACATTTACTACCAATAATATCTAACTCTATACAAGGATGTCTTAAACATGCTTTTCAGTTTGAGCCCTGTTAGCTTTTGTTTTTAGGACTCTGACATCACCCTTGGTCTTAGTGAACTCTGACTTTTCTTAGATGAGGCTGAATTTTTGCATAATAATCCCCCCTCCAAAAATCATAAAAAAATAGTGGACATAAAGGAAAGAAATGAAACCACTGTTTAATGGACTTAATAGAAGAAAATGATAAATTCATATCTGAAACTATGACTAATAAAATACTCAAATTTAAACGAAAATTTTATGAAAGGGATAAAAATAAGGAAAGCAATCAAGAAAATGAAAATGGAATAAAGACGATAAAAGGGTTGGGCAGCGCCTGTGGCACAAAGGGGTAGGGCGCCGGCCCCATATACTGGAGGTGGCAGGTTCAAGCCCAGCCCTGGCCAAAAAAAAAAAAAAAAAAGTTAAAAGGGTTAAGAAAAAAGTGGTTAAATGAAAGTGGCAAATAAGTCTATTACATATATAATTGGAGTCCCTGATTGAAGAAAATCAGGACAGAAATAATGTTTAAATTCCCAGAAATGAAAGGAGACCTTATTCTATATATTGAAAAGGCCTCTGAGTACCATGGAAAATTGACCTGGAATTACCAAGTTCTTCACATATCTTAATAAAATGATTAAATCTTAAGAATAAAATACTCTGAATCTCCAGGCAAAATGATGAAATAACTAAAGAAAAAAAATTAGAATGGCATCAGACTTCTCAAAATATGAGAAGCCTAGTGAGCAGTCCAGGTACATTTTTAACAAACTCAAATTGTCAATCACAGATTTTTTTTTTTTTAATATAGTGAAGATTTTTTTTTATTAAGACTATAGAAAAATTTTCCACTGTCTGAATTTGGGCAATAGTGTACTTTGGTGCCCTTCCTGAGGCATACATTAGGGAAAGAACTTCATCCAACAAGAGAGAAGAAATTTAGGCAAAAGTCTGGATAATGAGAATTTTGCATATTTAACTGTAGAACTGAAAATGTGTGAGAATATGGGTAGAGAACAGTATGTAAATGTTACGTGTATGTGCTTAAAAGTATAAAGTGTGCAACTCTAAAGGAAAAATGGAAGGAAAGGGAAAATAAGGTAAGATTATTGCTTGCTGTATAGGTAATAGGATTTAAAGGATACTGTGTTACACCATACCAAGTAAAACTGACAATTAAATGTTAAATAAGGAAAAATGCATAGTAAGACATAAAAGAGTTAAAAGATAAGTACCATGGGGAAAAAAACTTTTTAAATATCAAAAAATATATAAAAGAGGACACACTAAGGAAATGAAAAAACACAGCAAATATAACAATGTATACAGTAATTCAAATGTAAAATATTTTTACACTGTTGAAATCAAACATTACTGGTCATACTAATAAATGTAAATTTATCAAATAAAAGGTTCCCTTTTTCAAATTGGCTTATAAAGCAAATTCTAACTCCATGATTTATATAAGAGGCACAAACATAGTCATTCCAAAAAATTTGAGAATAAGGGATGGATAAAGATTGTCAAACCAATGGGAAAATAAAAATAAACTATTTCTCAAAAAGGTAGAAAAAAATAACTATAAATTCAACCCCCCCAAAAAAAAAGTACAGAAAGAAGGAAATGAAAATAAAAATAAATGTAGAAATGAGATAGATAACAAAGTAGAGGATCAAATTAATGAATCACAATTTTTATTCTTTGAAAAAAAAATACAAATTGTATTGAATGATTTCCAGGAGATATCGTTAAATGAAAAAAATCAAAGTGAAAAAGAACATTTGGTTGTTACCCTGTGTGTAAAAAAGGAGAAATAAAACATACCTATATCTTTTTGTCCTTAATAAGACAAAAGACAAATAACCAGAAAACTATGCAGTTGTTTACCTAAAAGGGGTTAGAGGGGTGGAGTAGGAAAGATGGCGGAGGGGAGTGTGTGGTAGTTCTAGATCTATATCCTAGTATTTTTTTATTTTATTTTGTTGCTAATAGAAAGTTATTTCTCACAGTTACGGAGTCTAGTAGTCTGAGATTAGGGTGGTAGCACGGTCAGGTTCTGGTGAGGACATACTGCGGGTTGCAGACCACCACTTTCTCATTGTCCAGTGGTGGAAAGAGAGCCAGCTGGCTATCGGGGCACTAATTCCATTTGTGAGGGCTCCCCCTCATGACCTGACCACCTCCCACCACCTTTATCTCTAAATAGCATCTCACTGGGGATTCGATTTCAATTTACGAACTCTGGGAAGACATAAACATTCAGTCCATCACAGCTGTTAATCTTCTGTTAGTGTAAATTGTCAACTACTAAGAAAAAGAAGTATCCAATTTTAAATAGAGATAATGGAAAAACACTCTAAAATTATGTAACATGGTTTTATTTCATTGTCATGTGATCCATCCATAGTAGTTGGGTTTTTTTTTCCATTTTTTTTTTTAATTGGGGTAAAAATACATAACATAAAATTTAACATCATAATTTTTTCAAGCATACAGTTCATTGGTATTAAATACATTCATAATGTTGTGCATCCATCTCTATAAACTCTTTTCATCTTGTAAAATTTAAACTCTGTACTCATTAAATAACTGTCCATTCTGCCCTTCCCTCAGCCATTGGTAACCAAGGTTCTTTTTTCCCATATCTGTGACTTCAACACTACTCTAGGTACTTTATATAAGTAATATCGTACATATGACTCGTTTACTTAGCACAATGTCCTCATAGTTTATCTGTGTTGTAGCATATTACAGAATTTAAGACTATATAGCGATCTGTGGACAAAATATGACTGTGTTACATTTTGTTTATCCATTCATCTGTTGATGGACACACAGTTGCTTCTGTGTGTTTTCGTTGTGAATAATGCTGCTGTGAACATGCATGTACAGACTACTTTGTTACCCTGCTTTCAATTCTTTCGGGTTTATAACCAGAAATGGAGTTACTAGATCATATGATAGTTCTATTTTTAAGTTTGCAAGGAAGTGCCATACTATTTTCCCAGAAGCTGTTTCATTTAATATTCTAATTTCTCTAACATTTGCTATTTTTTTTTTATAGTAGCTATCTTAATGATGTGAGGTCATATCTCATGGTAGTTCTGATTTGCATTTCTCTAATTAGTGATGCTGAGCATCTTTTCATGTACTTATTGGCTATTTGTAAACCTTGCTTGGAGAAGTGTCTGTTCGTGTTCTGGGCCCATTAATGAATTATGTTGTTTGATTTTTTATTGTTAAGTTTTAAGGGTTTTCTGTATATTCTGGATATTAATCCCTAATCAGTTATATGATTTGCAAATACATGGGTTCTTATGAAACTTGTGAGATACACAAAAATCTAGAAACATAAAATCCACGTGGATGGAAACAAATTGAGCCCTCCCAGCAACACCAAAAAAGCAGAACAAGGTGAAATCCATGGGTGAATGAGAAAGGACTCCGTCGACTACCGCATATACTCGAGTATAAGCCGAGTTTTTTCCGGCACAAAACTTGTGCCGAAAAACCCGAACTCGGCACAAATTTTGTGCCTAAAAAACTCAGCTTATACTCAAGTATATACAACTGTGTTTCTTGGAAGTGAAATAATGGACTGTAACAGTCTCTTAAAACTTTCATAGTGACCCGAGTATTTTCTCCCATTCTGTGGGTTATCTTTTTATCCAGTTGATGTCATTTCTTAGTCTGTTTCTGGTGCTATCACAAAACATCACAAATTGGGTAATTTATATATGACAGAAATATATTTTTCCTGGCTCTGGAGACTGGAAGTCTAAGATCCAAGGATCCAGCAGGCCCAGTGTCTGTGAGGAGTGCTGTCTGCTTCCAAGATGGCACCTTCCTTCTCAGCACATGAGCAATGTGTCCTCACGTTACAGAAGGGGCTACAGGAGGTCAGTCTGCTCCCTCAATCCCTTTTATCATATAAGGGCCCTAATCTGCCCTCGTTACTTATCCCTTAAACGTCTCTCCTCTCAATAATAACACATTGGTGACTAACTTTCACCATAGTAATTTTGGGAGACACATTTAGACCCTAAGTGTGTTTTGATGTGCAGATTTTTAAAATTTTCATGACATCCAGTTTGTCTAGTTTTTTATTTTTCTTGCCCTTGGTGTCATATCAAGAAAATTACCAATTCAGTGTTTTGAAGTTTTTGCTCTGTGTTTTCCTGGAAGAGTTGTATTGTTTTGGGTCCTACATTTTGGCCTTTGATTGACTTTGAGTTATTTTTTGTATATGGAATTAGGTAGAGGTCTCATATCTTTCTTTTGTATGTGGATATCAGTTATCCCAGCACAATTTGTTGAAAAGGACTTTCCCCTTTGAATGGTCTTGTCACCCTTGTCAAAAATCATTTGGCCTTATACGTGAGGGCTTATTTCTGGGCTGTCTATTCCATTGGGCTGTCTTTTTGGCTGTAATGCACTGCTTTGATTACAGTAGCTTTGTAGTAAGTTTTGAAATCAAGAAGGTGAGTCCTCTAGCTTTGTTGTTATCAAGATTGTTTTGGCTATTTGTTGTATATATGAATTTTTTAATGAGTTTCTATATTTCTGCAAAAAGTGTTGTTAGGATTTTGATAGGGATGGCATTGAACCCACTTTTGGGGGTTGTTTGATATTTTTTTCTTGCTGATTTGCTTGAGTTCTGTACAGATTCTGGTTATCAACCCTTTGTTAGATGGATAGCATGCAGATATTTTGTTGGACATACAGCTTGCAAATATTTTCTCCCATTTTGTGGGTTGCCTATTTGCTCGTGATTGTTTAGTAGGTAGTGCAGAGCTTTTTAATTTAATCGGGTCCCATTTGTTAATTTTTTGTTGTTGCTGTGATTGCCTTTGAGGTCTTTTTCATAAATTCTTTGTCTGGTCCAATGTCTATAAGAGTTTTGTCAGCATTTTCTTCTAGAATTATGATAGTTTCATGCCTTAAGTCTGTTATCCATGATAATTTTTGTGAGTGATGAGAGGTGTAGATCCTGATCAAATCTTCTACATATGGCCATCTAGTTTTCCTACTATTCATTAAATAGGGATTCATTTCACTAGTGTATGTCATTGTCTGCTTTGTTGAAGATCAGATGGCAGTATGAGGATGCTTTTATATCTGGGTTTTCTGTTCTGATCCATTGGTCTATACCTCTGTCCTTGCGCTAGCATGGATGCTGTTTTGGTTACTGTAGCCTTGTAGTATAGCTTAAAGTCTCATAAAGTGATACCTCCAGATTTATCCATTTTTGCTTAAGAATTGAAATTTCTTGTTGCCAGTACACAGTGTCCATCTTTATTTTTGTTGATCTTAGTCCAATTGTATCTGCAAATAAGATTGCAACCCCTTCTTTCTTCTGATTTCCATTTGCCTATAGTGTTTTCTAGCCCTTCACCCTGAGTCTCATTTTGCCCTTACAGGTTAGATGTGTTTCATGAAGATAACATATAGTTGGCTTGTGATTTTTTTATCCATTCAGCCAGTCCATGCGTCTTTAGTGGGCAATTTAAGTCAGTCACATTATTGAGAGAATTGATAAGTATGGTGGAGTTCTGTTTGTCTTATTTTGTGAAGGTCCATTGCTTAGTTTTATCCCTTGTGCCATTGTGGAAGCGAAGCTTTGTCCGTTGATTACTGGGTGTCTTTACTTTGCTGGTGGTCAATTGTGATGGTCAGAGTGAAGAATGGGACTTAGTACTTCCTGCAGAACTGGTCTTGTTGTGGTGAATTTCTTCAATGTTTGCATGTCTCTAAAAGATTTGATTTCTCCATCAAGTAAGAAACTTAATTTTCTCCATCAAGTAAGAAACTTAATTTTACAGAATCCTGGGCTGAAAATGTTTTTAAGAAGGTTAAAAGTAAATGACCACCCTCTTTTGCCTTGAAAAGTTCCAGCTGAAAAGTCTATTGTCACCCTGATATTTTTCCTTTTGTCAGTAAGAAGTTGCTTATGCCTGGCTGCTTGCAGAATTTTCTGTTCCATTTTGACTTTGGCAAAGTTAATTGCAATGTGTCTAGGAGATGCTTTGTTTGAATTAAGTCATGCTGGGATTCTGAAACTATCTAGTATCTGAATTTCTGGGTCTCTAGCAATGCTTGGGAAATTTTCAACCATGATGTCTTGAAGTAGAGTCTCATGTTTTTAGGACTCTTCTTCTCCGTGAATCTCTGTGATTCCAGTGTTTGTGCGTTTGGTGTAGTTTTCTCTCTCTTTTGTGCTTTCATTCTCTTGTTTCCTACTTCTTTGAAAGGTTGGGTTAGTTCCAAAGTCTTAATTTCTGAGAGTCTTTCTCCTCCATAACTGAGGGTCTCTGCTGTGTTGGGAACCTCCTTCAATGCCTCTTTTAATTCCTTAAGCTCTGCTATATTCTTCCTAATTATATCTGGATCCTCAGTGACTTTGTTTTTAATTTCACTGATTGCTTGAGACAGTTCCTTTTGGATTTCATTTTCCATCTTCTCTACTACATTCATCGTTTTTTATCCATATTCTGAATTCTGTTTTTGACATTTCAACTATTTTTCTGTGGCTGGTATTTTCAGCTGTATCTCCCTTGTAATCTCTTGGGGAAGTTGATCTGCTCACATTTTTCATGTTACCAGGGTTCTGCTGATTCCTCTCCATGTGTATTTCAGTTTGTATATATATTATACTTTTAAATCCAGAATGTTAGGTTGTCCCTAAATTGTGGTTGAGAGGTAATCAAGTTTGGATCCTTTAGGAAGTACTCAGGACACCTGTTTGAAAACTAAAACTGACAGGCCGAAGTCAGATTCAGAGGTCCTAGGATGTGGAGCTCACCATTCCCCTGCACCACTGACTATTCAAATGGGCTGTTCCTTTTACCCTGGCCGTTCCTGTGCACAACTTCCCAAAGATTCCTTACAGGGCTGCAGAGTGTGCGGGTCTCTGACAAGCTGCCTTGCTTTCTCCAAAGTAGGTGGAGTGGGACTGGGGCAGCACCTCCAGGTAACACTCCTAGTCCAGGGCAGCTCCCAGATAGTGAGCCAGACTGTTCCCCTGCCACAAATTGAAAAGGCTGAGGTTTTCTCCAGAGTCCCTGCTGCAACAGATGCCAAATGCTGTGGCTTTCACCTGGGTTGGGAGAGGGGGAAATGCCACTTGCTGTCTGCTTCCTAGGCTTTCCCAGAGGGCATTGCCGTTTCAAAGTCAGCAGGAGGGGAGCTGGGGGCTGAACATCATGGTGGAGCCCCCTGGGCACAGATGCCAGACAGAGACACTCTAGAGGGCAGGGGAAATTCCCCCCTCATCAGGGGGAGACTCAGAAGGGACCCTGCCTCATGAAAGTTAGTATAATAGTTGAGCCACAGTTTTCTCTCTAGTGTGGGGCAAGGCACACTCAGTTCACTGGCCCTCACAATGCAGAAGTCCCTCAGAGTTCCCACCAGACACAATGGGGCAGGCAGGGCCTATCTCCTTTTCCTCCCATGGCCAGCTAAGGATACCGCTGGTTGCTGGTGACATAGCAGGTGACCTCTGCAACCCTTCTTCCTTAGTTGCTATGGGAGCTGGGTAGAGGCCAAAGCTCCTTTGCCTTATACTTGGGGGTAGGGCAGCCCCTCCAGGCTTTCTGAGCCAGATTATTGTTCAGTTTGCCTGCCTATTATGAAACAGGCCTCTGCAGGAGGCAGTCTGTTGGGCAACTCAAGAAAGAAGGGTGAAGGGCAGTGGCTGCAAGGCTTTTGGAGCCAAAATTGCTCTCTCTTCTGCCAGGCTGTACGGGGATCCAAAGGAGGATATTCCTAGGTGCAGGAGAACTTGGACTTACTGTCCTTCGTGGTACTCTCGTTGGGGGTGAGGTGTCCTGTGTTCTGGGCTTGTGCAGAGCGCCCTGAGGTGGGAGGGGCCCCCTTGCCCTTTTATTCTGCTTTGGGCTGTACCAGACTGATCCACTCCATAATTGTCTTCTGTTCTCTTCCTTCCTCTTTCTCATACTTTCCTCGCAGTTTGTCTTGGTGGGGTTACTGAGTACCTTGATTTCTTTTTCTTATGATTTACCCTAATTTTCGGCTACTCTGATCTTGCTTCAGTCTACTTTTCCTCCTTCTGGATGGGAGCTTCTGATGAAAGTTGACTCATTTTGCCCCCATCCTTTTTTCTTTCTTTCTTTCTTCTTCTTCTTCTTCTTTCTTCTTCTTCTTCTTCTTCTTCTTCTTCTTCTTCTTCTTCTTCTTCCTCTTCCTCTTCCTCTTCCTCTTCCTCTTCTTCGTCGTCTTCTTCTTTTTTATGTAGGCATTTAAGACTATGAATTTTGCCCTTTTGATTGCTTTCACTGAATCCCACAGATTTTGGTAACTTATGTCCCTTTTATCATTTAGTTCAAATAATTTTTTTATTTCCACAACATATAGTCATCATACTGGCCAAAGGTAACAGAAAAAGGAATTCCTACCAATTGTAACATGCAAGCATCAGGTAGCTTACAAAGAAAAACCCATCATACTAATTGCAGACTTCTCAACTGAGAAGCCAGAAGGGGGTGGCTTCTCAAACAGAATAATTAACAGCCTAGAATTTTGTATCCTTCAAAACTGAGTTTCTTAGAGAGAAAAAAAAAAAAAAGTCTCTCAGACAAGCAAACATTGAATTTGTCAAGACCAGACCTGCTCGGTAGGAAGAACTCAGATCTGTATTATACACTGAGCAGCACAGTAGACACCAGCCAATGTAAAATCATACAAATGCTAAAGTTCAGCCCAGATACCACAGTGGCTCAAGAGGTAAACCAAAGGAGTAAAGTTCTACTCAACAGCATGTGCAGAAATTCACCCCATTTATCAATTCAATTGAATAGATTAAACTTCCCTCTTAAGAGATGTATGCTGGCTGGCTGGATTAAAAAATACAAGCCAGATATCTCTGTCTACAGTAAACACATCTAATCCACAAGGATTCATTTAGACTCAAGGTGAAGGGATGGAAAATAATATTCCATGTAAATGTGAACCAAAGAATAGCTGGTGTAGCCATTAATAGCTAACCTAGACTTCAGAGCAACAAAAGTAAAAACAAAGGTGGTTGTTATATAATGATAAAGGGAGCAGTTTGACAAGAAGATACAACAATTCTAACTATATGTACTCCTAACACAAGTGCACCCAGATTTATAAAGCAAATCCTACTAGATCTAAAGGAAGTGATAAATAGTAACATTGTGATAGTTGGGGACTTCAGCATCTGACTGAGAGAGTTGTACAGGTTCTTCAAGCAGAAAATAAATAAATGTGGGACTTAAGTGACACTGTAGAGTCAATGGGCCTAAAATACATTTATAGGACAATCTGCTGCCAAACTACTGAATATACACCTGGAACATTCCCTCAAGACTGATCACAATCTTAGGCCATGAAACATTCTCAACAGATAGAAATGAGAAAAAAAAAAGAAAGAAAAAGAAATTATACCATGCGTCTTCTCAGACTACAGTGGGATAAAATTAGAAATCAACTCCAGCAGAAATACCCAATTCCACACAAATTTGTGGAAACTCAATAACCTACTGCTGAATAATAGTTAAGGCAAAAATTAAGATGGAAATATATTACATATTTAAAAATAAAACAAGGAGCTTCCCAATAGCCGAACATGTACAGGTTCCTTAAAGGTGGCACCCAGGAAGGTTGTGGGAGCTGTGTCCCTCTTGCTCCATACCTTGTCCTGTGTATCTCCTCATCTGTATCTGTTGTAATGTCCTTTATAATAAACTGGTAAACATAGGACAAGAGCAGAATGACACCAGAGGTAACTTTCTTGAGAACAGAATGCCAGAACATTACAAGATGGGATCTAATCAGTCACCTTTGCAAACAAGAGGAAGTATACATTGCTCAAAAGAAAATAAATTCTGAGGTTTCTCATAGTCATGAAAAAGGAAAGATCTGTTGTGTACAAATTGTATACTATGGGGTGAAAATTGGAATATTCCACAAAACTGGAATAGACACAATAAAAAATCAGAACCAAGAAAAGGAAAAGAAATATTTCAAAGACATTGAAATTGTGAAAGGAAAGAATTATGACCCTCAATAGAAGAGACAGTGGAATGAGGAAACATTAACAAAAACAACATTCCAGGATAGTGACATCTTAATGTTGTGACAGCTGAGAATCCAATGCTAAATTCTAAACTGGAGAAGGAAAAAACCAAATAAAGAGTGGACACAGAAAGTTGACTTGCACTGTTTCAGATCGTCTCTTGCTGTGGTTACATGGTCATGATCAAAGTCAGACATCACAAAGAGACTTAGAACTCCCCTTCCAGAGGGCAAGAGATGAGTGCTTTCATTTACAAGACAAAATGAATCTTGATGTGTTTTACTTAAAAGATAACGATGAGATCTTCGTCAACAACTTTCTAACACTGACGGTAAATTCAGTAGCCTTGGAGCCCCATTGAATAAGATATAATCTCGGGAAAGACAGTGGTTTTAGAACGTGCAGAGACCTAAGCCAAACAAATGTCAAATGAAGGAAATTGAACAAGTACATCAAAATGAGTATGGTAAAGTGAATAAATACATTGGAAAGCGGGCCTCTGTAGAGGAGACATTATCTCAACTACAAAGTGAAAGTATGTTTGCTTTGACAGGAACTGCCTGATGCTGACAACAAGGCTGCCGATGAAGAAAAGACAGTCACTATTATCTCAGGCCAGTTTCATGCTACTGTGAAATTCCAAGCTGAGAGTAAAAAGCAGAATCTTCTGCTGTTAAGAGAATAATCAGGAGTTAATCAGTGAATGTAATTATTTAAAAGAAAGACTGTATCAACATGAAAACAGAAGCAGCAGTGAGGCAGCTTCAGTAAGAACTGAAGAACTGATGACCCTAAAATACCAGGTATGCCAGAGGCTTCACTAGAGGGTATATCATGTTTCCAAATTAATTTAGAAGATGTGATACAAGATTCCAAGAGGAAATTAAATGAGATCACGAGTCAATTGCAGGAAGCACAGGATTGACAGGATATGCTGAGAACATTCAAGAGCACAGGCAGAAGCTTGAAATGGAAAATTCCAAATTAAACGGTACAATCTTTTGAAAAAGAAAATGTGTATATGTATGTGTACATACATACATGCACACCAGGAAATACTACTCAGCCATAAAAAGGAACAAAATTAGGTCTTTTGCAGCAACTTGGATGGAGCTGGAGGCCAATATTTTAAGTGAAGTAACTTAGGGATGGGAAACCAAATGGCATGTTTTCTCACTCAGTAGCAGGAGCTAAGCTATGTGTCTGCAGGGACTTGCAGAGTGTTATAATAGGCATTAGAGCCTCACAGGGGGGAGGGGTGGGAAGACAGTGAAAGGGAATGAGGGTGGAAATGACTCATTGGGCGCAATGCATATATTTGGGGTGGTGGGTATACTAAAAGCCCGGACTTCACCACTATGTAATATAGCCATATACCAAAGCTGCACTTGCACCCCTAAGTCTACAGGAATAAAATAAGTCAGACGGCGGAACTCAGCATTAAAAGATCTGGAATATGAACTCTCTTAAGACAAACTTCTCAAGAAGACTTTGATAAAACCAAACTTGAAAAACATAAGAAATTCTATTTAGAAAAATTAAAAGTTAGAAAAACATTGATAAACAAACTAATGAGAGGCTAGCAGAGGTTAGTACAAAGTTTCTTGTGGAGAAACAGCACAACATCTTTATTTGCCACTCTTCCTACGTGACCAGACCTTTTGTTAGAGATGTTAAGAAAATATTTTATAGTTCTCAACAGAAAATTTATTCCAAGAGGAGAATTAGTGGTCTCTGCCCTAAGCCCACAGACTTTAGATGACAGCCTGGAGAACTACTTGACCAAGATACAGTAGAAGTTGGAAGAAAATCTAACTGGAGAACTAGAAAAAGCTGGAATTTCAATCCTATGGAACTTCTGCAGGATCTGCTGACATATCTCAGTTTTAAAGAACAATTATAGGAGCTGAAAGATAATCAAACTGTATTACTGGGCCATTGACTTGAAAAAATAAATCAACAAGGACAGAAAAAAAATTGGAGATGGGAATAAAACTGAACCAGATGAACCCAACTGTATTTCAAGTGAAAATGTAATCACACTGAAGGAAAAATATAACTAATGTAAATAATTTTTGGAGATGGTATTTAAATATATACCTTCTTTCAGGTATAGCAAGAGGAGAGGAATGTCAAGCAAATCCTGATTTTTTTAGTAGGTCTGACTTTTAAGGTGGCATGATTGAGGCAGTTCTGAATTTATTTTAGATATGTTGTAGGATTGAAAAAAAAAAAAAAAAAGTAGTATTTTGGGGAGCCAAGGCTCCCACTGGAAAAAAGGAGCTATGGATATAGACCAGAGGAGGCCAAGGGAGTTGATGGGAATTGGAGAAGTCTGTAAGAATTCGTGATTCCTAAAGTACGTGTGTGTGTGTTCACGGACGTGTTTCTGCTGAAAGAGGCTGGAAGCTAGGATATCCCGGTAGCACTAAGAAACCTGTACCTAGACATAATAGTGCTGCTTTCTCCCCTAAAAGGAGCCAGGGCCCCTCAGAGAAACAGCTGACTCCTGGGCTGAGGCAAGGAGGGTAAAGATGCATTTGGAATATATTTTTATATCAGAACGTAAGGAAGTGCTGAAAAAACAATTTTTTAAGAAAAGAAAATAGAAAAGTGAATGTCAAGGGGATATAGAAGTGGTTCCCATTAGCTAAATCTGGGTTGAGTTAAGCATCAGTATAATTAGAGACAGTAACCAATTAACAACAACAGATGCTCGTGTGGATGCAGAGAGAGAGGAACCCTTACACACTGTTGGTGGGTCTGCAGACTGGAAGGCAGTATGGAGATTCCTCCAAGAGCTAAAAATAGACCTACCATTTGATTCTGCAGTCATGTTACTAGCTAATTACCCAAGGGGAAAAAAGACATTGCGTCATCAAGATACTTAATGTACTCAAATGTTACAGCAGCACAATTCATAATTGCAAAGGTGTGTGAACAACTTAAGCGCCCTTCAATGCAGGAATGGATTAATAGATTATAGTACCTAATATTCAGCCTTAAAAACAGATGGGGATTTTGTGACTTTTTCAACAACCTGGATGGAATTGGAGGCCATTTTCCTAAGAGTATCTCAAGAATGAAGAAACAAACATTGCATGTATCCAGCACTAAATTAGAACTAGTAGTAACCCCTGTGTGCTCACATGAGAGGAAAAACTCAGTGAAATTCAACTGGGGTCAGGGAGAAAGGGGTTGGGCAAATTCATATCCAGCAGGCATATTGCACAGTTATATGGCACACTACTAGGGGATGGGGCACTTATGCAGATCATACTTCAACCTTGCAAATGCAAACTATGGAGTCAAACTGTTTATACCTCCACATTAACCTGAAATAAAAAAAATAGAAGACAGTGAGTTTGTGCTGATGATAAACAGGTAAGTAAAATAAGTAAGTAGGGAAGAGGGACATGCTTTTGCTCCAGGACAGTGATGAGTTCTGGCAGATAATGTGGCAAGTCATCACTTTGTAACCATCATAGTAAAGACTGATTCAGGCAAGAGTCATCAATGTGTGCTGAATCAGGAGTCAGTTTTGATGAGGACTGGGGTATTTGCATGTCTTGAAGTACTACTCAGACTCTATTAGAAATAGCAGGGGAAACATAGTTACTGGTCAGCAGAGAAACCACACAACAACTGGGCAGGATGATCAAAATGAGTGTTACTAGTAAAGGGCAGATGGGCCTTGTGTGCCCAAATTGCTTAGGAAACACTGTGGCTGGGATGAGGTAACTTGAGCATTATTATGAGAAAACATTGGGCAAACCCAACATAAAGGATCATTCTATTTAGAAAAAGCAGAGGGCTTAACATATTCAAAAATACCATTGTCTTAAAAGAGAAAGAGAAGCTGAGGAACTGTCCCAGATTAAAGGAGATCAAAGTGATGTGACAAGTACAATGGGGGACCCTGGGCTTCATTCTGTACTAGAGGGGGAAACACTATACTAGACATTATTGGGCCAATCCCTAAAGTTAGAACAAGTGGTTAGCTCAGATGCAAGCATTGTATCCTGGTTGCCACTTTGCATTATCCTAATTAAGGCTGCTGTGCACCTCAGTACACCAGTCTTTGTATAGACATCTGCTTCCATTTCTTTCAGTTAAATACCTAGGAGTGGAACGTCTGGGACATTTTTATATTGAACTCTTTTAAGAAACTTGCTGTGTTAAAGTTAAATTTCCTGAAGTTGCTAACGTTTCCTCTTCTTAGAAATCAACCTGGATGTAGTTAGGAGAAGAGCGCAATGCATGCAACTTAAACTCTCACAATTTCTAAAAAGATAAATCTATATAGACACACATGTATTTTCATACATGTTATATGTATACACCCGTGCATGTATATATAGCGAGGAGGAGAGGAGATAAAATAAATGGGGTAAATATTAAGAGTTGGCATATCTGGGTAAAAGGTGCATGATGTATTTGTCCTTTTCTTGCAGTTTTTCTGTAGTCTTGAAATTATCTCCAAATAAAAAGTTAACCTCTCCTGGACGTTAAAAAGCATCTTCTAGATTTTGAAGATCAATAGTACGCTGTTAGAACGTGTACGCACTACAACATATTAATGCCCAGTTTAGACAGCGCTGACGGGGGCATCGCCCTGCTGTCTGTCTTCATGTCTGTGCCTCAGAATCACCTGAAATGGCAACAGATTGTCAAGTGAAGTTCTTTTTCTGAATCAGTAGCCAAATTCCCCGAGGTAGACCTCCAGATCTGTGCTTTATCCACATTTCTACTTTTTAGCAAATATGAAATAGATGGTAGCTCTCAATTGAGTTTGTGAACCTTCAGCTTTAAAAATGATACTGTGAATATGGAAATGGTTAGTGTTATGAGGAAAAGAAACCCAAAGAGATGTTAGATCCCGGTTGTTTTAGCTTCAAAACTACTGAAGCTTGTTGAGTTGAATTGATAATTTTTTTTTTTTTTTTTTTTTTTTGCGGTTTTTGGCCGGGGCTGGGTTTGAACCCACCACCTCCAGCATATAGGGCCGGCACCCTACTCCTTTGAGTCACAGGCACCACCCTGAATTGATGATTTTATAACATGCAGGAGAAATAGAGATGTCATAAATTTCTCATTTCTCATTTCTTCTCAGGTCTAGAGTTATATATAAATTTACCCCGGAGGGTTTTGAGGTTTTGCAGAGGCTTTTACCACCAAAGGCTACAGTTTCCTTAGAGATCTTTTAACAGGGTATTCTCCACCACTGAATAACATCTCCACACAGAAGGTGCCAAAAAAATGTGTACATGTTTTAAGAGACATTATCTATGTATTACTTTTCGAAGTTGAGTTGAAGGTGCCGTTACTGGTCAAGTACACCTAGACAGGTTACGCACATCCATTTGGCCTGCGATTCCTACACTTTTGGGGAATAATCAATTTTACTTCCAGTAAGGTCTCTTAAAATATGCATACATTTTCTTGGTATACCCCACTATTTACTTGTCTTCCTCTGCAGAATTATTTACTAGATGATTTCCTAAAGACTGATTCCAAATTAGGTGCTCAGAATGCTTTATATGCCACAAACCCTATAGCGTTCAGAGATAATGTTTTGTGGTCACTCAGTCAACATCACAGAGGCCTTGAAGTTCAGACAGACGTGAACCTGTCAGGCAGACTGGAGACTCAACTGCCTCGTTTGATGTTTGTTTTCTTTACTTTCAGCGTTAGCTTGTTAGCTGAGGTATTTTTGTAAGACATGAGCATGGATGGCCTAGGTGATCTTTTCTTGTACTTTATTTTCTTATCACCCATTCCTACCTCCTGCCCCCAAAATAAGCTCCAGGAAAAGATTTCGTGGTTAATAATTTGGAGAAATGCCTGACACAACATTCACCCCGGGGAGATTCCATGTGCTCGTGAATAATATGCTCTGAGAAGAATATTAAAGTTTACTCAACCTGTTAAAAACTTTAACCCAAAGTTAAAATTGACCCTGGGTGGGGGAATATGTAATTTTTATGTAATATATATATTTTATATATAAATATATTATATATATATAAATTATATATGAATTATATATATAAATAATAATATAAATATATATATATAAATATATATATATATTTTTGTGTGTGTGTGTGTGTGTGCAGTTTCTGGCTGGGGCTGGGTTTGAACCTGCCACCTCTGGCATATAGGGCCGGCGCCCCACTCCTTTGAGCCACAGGCGCCACCCTGGAAAAATATATTTTAAGAAATGCTGATTAGCATTGTGAGGAAGGCTAGGACTTGTTGGAAAGCTCTAGATTAGGAGGAACCGAAGGAGTACTTTATAAGGCATTTCTCAGTGGTGTAAGTTCTTAAAACCTAGGAAAAAAGTGGTCTTTCTTAGCATCACCTTTGTGTCTATTTAAGGAAGTTATTTCTAGATTCTATTTTCTACAAAATCTTCTCATAAATATAGTTGCACAACTTTTTCTGGCAAGCTCATAGGCATTCTAAGTGCCCTTTAAGCTGTTATAGATGGCACTTGGCAAAGGTGGATAGGGGCCAAAAGCTATTCAAAGGCATAAGAAGTAAGACATAAAAAGTTCATGGACTGGGGTGGCCTTGTTAGGGATCCTTGAACACAGCTGTGCCTTATCATCTGAGGATTTCTAGGAAAGTCTCACCACCCAAATTCTCTTCCCCACCTGCCAGGGGACCCTCCCCCAACTCATTTGCATCTCAGAAGCTCCTTCTTAATCTATCACTAATTTTTTTTTTTTTTTTTAATACCAAGTCCATCTGAAAAGGTGTGAGCATTGGTTCACACCCACCTGGGAACAGGACTGGTGGAGCTGAGATCCGCTGGCGGCCTCCACTTCAATCACCTGCCACCCAGACCACCCGTGTGAGGCAGCCTTATGCCGGCAGGGGCTTGTGAAAACTGGGAATAAGCCCCTTGTTTCTGTATTTCTCCTCTGTTTCCAGGAATATACGGTGCTCATGCTTTTATTTTTGTCTTCTAAAACTCTCATTTCTTCTATAAATCCCTCTACATCATTTCAGTACAGTACTATGTGTAACAGTGGGATATAAGAACCATAAAATATTTATCCTAAAACGACATTTGAATTAAGTAATCGTGACTTATGTTCTCTTTGGCATCTCAGTATCTCCAGGCTCCAGCGCTTGCTCAGCTGTTATGACCCCCACGAGCCAGTGTTCCTGGGAGAGCGTTATGGTTACGGGCTGGGCACGGGCGGCTACAGCTATGTCACAGGAGGAGGAGGGTAACTATGCTTTCTGCAATACTCTGAATATAAACTAACTAATATAATATATAAAACATAATATAAAAGCACTCTGAATATAAAGTCCCTTTCCACTGGAAATGTGGGTTTGTGGCACTGGGAACTACACTGATGTGGGAGTGCTCTGTGAATGGTAGCCCTTACTTTCATAGGAAAGTGAACTCTGTATTTGCTAAATATAAAAAGAACTCACAGTGAAGAATATTTCACCCTTTGAAGAAACTGTATAAAAATATACATCTACTTGGTAAAAATGTCCCTGTAATAATGATTGCTTCTAGGTAGACAACTTGTTTTGATTGTTTAAGTGGAAAAGAAAGAAACTGTGGTTATAGATTTTAATTTCAGAAAATAAGACATTAGACTTTTAAATTATCTAGTACTTAGTAAATCACACTTGGGAAAAGAATAGCGTAAAAGCTTAGACTTGGGCAATTAAATGATATTTGTGTAGGATTTATAGGTTTTTAAATAACAGTTAAAAATCAATATTTTTAAATGAAGCATCTGCCTAATCTCCTATGAGAAAAGATTTCAATTTGATTTATAGGAGTAAATCAATTAAGCAGTTGTCTTTTGCATTACTACTATAGTCTTTATTATTGGAGTACGCGGGCAGAATATTAACTTGTTATCAACTATAGTCATTTAAATTCATTCAGCAGATGTTTGTTCAATCTCTGCTGTGTGCTGGGGAGCATTCTAGTTTATAATCAGTGGTTTCAAACTTCAGAAGGGCTAGGGCCTTGTATTTCTACTTTGCAGTCCCCTGCATTAGACCGGGTCTTCCAGGAACCTGCAGGATTCTGAGTCATACAGCAGAGGCTGTGGCTGGTTCAGGTGAGCCCACGTGGGTGATGGAGGAGGCTCTTCTGTAGTGATAACCAAGCAGCGTACCCGAGGTCCTTGGCAGCTGGAAATGGGAATCCAGGGAGGCCTATTGAAAAAAAACACTAGAAGAGTAAGGTCGAAGAATGTTTAAAAAAAAGAGGTTCAAGCTACCGCAACCTTACATTGATGTATTTAGACTTCTTGGTGAGGAGTGGGGGCTGATTAAGGATCAGGTCAGGATGTGGCACCCAGTGAGCGAGGCCTTTCCAGTTTTGAAAGGGGCCCTGTTGTTTGTGTATGCATGTATATACTTTATAGCATGATGGTGTTCAGGTAGTACTTTGAACATTAGAGGTGACTTTCTGTGTCATTTCTGAAAGCAAACTATTTTGTTGTATTCCTAGAGTATTAGATTTAGCTATTATTTCTGAGACTGATACCTCAGGCCTTCTGAAACCTTGCTTGACCTTACCTCGCCAGCTTTGCCATTCATTACTGCACTTCAACTACCTAGAGTATGCTAGGTACCGGGAGTGCACAGATGAAAACTAGGTGGCCTTTTCCCTACAGGAGCTCACAGGCTCGGGTCAGGTTTGCAGAATGGTCTCTGTTCCCCTTCTCATGCCCATAGAAGGCTCTTCTGAACCTCCCAGCCAGCACCTTTAACTTCTGTGTTCAAACTCTACCCCCCTGCTGGATATTTCCCACCACCTCTAACTTTCCCATCTTAAAATGTCTTCCCACCACGCGCCATCTCCTTCCTCCCAGCAGGACGTCTGAAGAGCTTCCTGCTCTGTCTCCCCGCCTCAGCTCCACACTCAGCCTTCTCCCTCCCCTGCCTCACCAACGTCTCCAGTAACCCTGCGGTAGACAAGTCAAAGGGATCATTTCCCGTCTTTATCTTATTTAGCCTCTTAGCAGCCTTTGACAGTTGACTGTTCCCTTGAAACGCTCCTTTCTCTTGCTTTCCAGAGCACCATCCCCTGCTGGTTGGTTACCGTCTTTCCCCTCAGACATTCTCATTCTTTTCACCCGTCTCCTCAGCATCGGTGTTTCTCAGGCATCTTTTCTAGCTTCCCTCCTCTTCTGTGTGTTCTCCCTGGCTGGTCTCATCCACCCCCGTGGCTCGAGGCTGAAAGCACCCACATCTCCATTGCTAGCCTGGAACTCCCTTCTGACCTCCTGCCTTGCAGGTCCACTCCCGTGACTCACAGGCACTTGGTTACTTCTCACCTCAGTCTCTGACTTGGTCTTCTTCCGGTGCCCCTCTCTCAGGGAAGACGTCAGCATAAGCAAGTTGCTTCCTCGGGGGAGTCTGTGGGTCAGCTCTCACGCTGTCCCACCTTTCCCCACTCCCGTGCAGTGGACCCAATCCCTGGGCCGCGTCAGTCTCATCTCCTGACCAGCCCTCCCGTCAGTGTTTCTCTCCCCTTCCAGTACCATCGTCCAGCTCACCATCACCTCTTGTGTGTGAATTCCTGCTGTCTCTACTTGTCTTGCTCCACAGCATGCTCTTGTCCGCACCACAGGCAGGTGCACCTTTCTAGAAGCAGATCTGATCTTACCTCTCCCATCTCAGTGCCCCTTAGGGACTTTCCCTTGCCTTTATTTTTCCCGTGAGTGTAAACTCTCTCCTACTTTCTGATGTCTAAAATGACGGGATCATCCAGATTTCAACAGAGGTCCTGTGGATCTGGGATTAGGACTCAGTTTTAATCACCTCTAGTTCATCTAATCATCAGCCTCCCTGGGTGCTGCCGAGGCCCTCACCTTGGGGCTAGACTGCTCTTCTTCCCCCTGCCCCAGACCAAATTTGCCCCTGAAAGCTGCCCCAGCTTGCTAGTCCCCCAGTGAAGATTCTTCTCTCTAGAAATTTGTTCATCTAGGCTTCGTGGCGTCTACCTCTTTCCCAACAGTTCCATAGATAAGTAACATTTTTATTTTGCTTGGACTTTCCTTTGCCTATTGTGATATGGAAGTCTTTTGCATCCTTTGATATCCTGGTTATAAATAAAACATCTCCCATTGCCTTTAGGATGAAGTCCACACACCCACCAAGTCTTACAAGGTGTCTAATGACTTGGAAAAGGCAATACCTTTCTGGCCTCATCCATCCACACCCTCATCTTAAAGAATTCTTGCTGCACTTGTTTCAGTTTCTCAGGAGTGCTATTTTTTTTTTTTTTTTCCTTCCTCCAAGATAATGGCTGATCTCTACATAGCATTGTTTTCCTACCCCACTCTCTGGCCAGTTCCTCCTGTGCTTTTAGACTCCATCTAGCTGTCATTTACTCTCGGAAGCCTTCAGCTCAGTCTAGCCTCTCAAGTCTGGGTGTAGTGTGTTCCTAATGTGCTTTTGTAGCATATTGTGTAAATTATTGTCATTTAATTGTCCGTTTATTGTCCCATCTTCCACTGAGTTATGCATTATCTGAAGGCAGCATTTTTGTTTCATTCCTCATTGTATATCCCCTTCCAAGCATAGGGACTCATTTTTGTTCAAGGTACAGTGAATAAATGAACAAACACGAGCAACAGGCGATAACTTCACACAACTGACATTGACCAGTGAGATGTTTTGCTTTTAATATTTAATAGCACTTTCACAAAAATTTGGGAACATTCTCCATGAAGTTGTCTCTTATGTCTTTGTTAAAAGCATCAGACTTGGTGTTGAAAGGTTTCTTTGATATTACGGAGAATTTTCTTTTTTTTTTCTACTTAGGTGGGTTTTATTTTTTATCTTTTTTATTAAGTCAAATACACATACATCATGAATACATGTATGCATATGTAGGGTACAATGTGTTGGTTTTTTTATACAATCTGACGTGGTTCTATCAAACCAATCAACATAGCTTTCACCTTATTTACTTGATTATTGTGTTAAGACATGTTCTACACTTGACAGATTTTGACTTGTACCTTTGCAATATGCTCCAGCTTGAAGAACCAGAGTAGCTTATAAAACCAAGTCATAGACCATAACCAGCATTTTAAAATCATTCAATATTGAGTGGAATAGAATAAAATGTAAAGTATCAGTGTGTTGGGTAAATATTGTTCTGTAGAATTTTTGTGTCAGTTTTATATGTACACACATATACTCACACACAAAAACACACATAAATGGTATCGTTGCAATGTGAAATGCATTCCTTGTTTTCTGGATGTGGGTTGCAGTCAAGTGTTTGAAAGCTCCTGCCTTCACCCATCCTTCTCAGGTCCCACTTGTCAGAGCCGAGTCAGACGCATGGGCTCCAGTCGTTTGTTTGTAGCTATTCTGGAAAGAGAGACCTTTGCACTGGACCTTTTGAATCCAGGTGTCTCTTTTACAGTTTGTTGCTTACTCCATGTAAGTTTGGGTATTTGGAGAAAATTAGTTGAATCATTGTTTCTTTATGAAAATACCTATTTTTACATACATGGGTTTGGGTAGCAAGTTATGCTCAGGGTACCTCTTTAGCAGTCTTGGGGGCAAATGACTGCACCAAAGTAGTATGGGGGCTGCGGCTTACACAGAGACAGCCCCGAGCTGTTCATCCAGTGAAGACCCGGAGAGGGCGGGTGTTTCTCCCTGAAGTACCTTCTTCATGTGATCCTCATCTCCGGGTGTGTTCTTGAGCAAGTCCCAGCCTCCTATTTCAATTTTCGTATTTTAAAGATTTGCATATTGTAAGTTAAGGGAAATCAAGTCCTTAATCATGTAGCTGGTCAACACCTTTTTAACATTTAAAAGTAAGTTGGTGGTTCTGAAATTGCTATCTGAACTTCTAGCAAAGTGTCTCAAGAATGGAAGAAAAAGCATCCAATGTACTGAGTCCTACTGTGAAACCAAGTTATAGCTTTCATATGATAGCTATAACCCAATTATAGTCCAAGAATATGGGGAAAGGGGAAAGGCTGGGGAGGGGAGGGGGGATTGGGTGGAGGGAGGGTAATTGGTGGGACCACACCTACGGTGCGTCTCACAAGAGTACATGCGAAATTTCTAAATGTAGAATACAAATGTCTTAACACAATAACTAAGAAAATGCCATGAAGGCTATGTTAACCTGTTTGATGAAAATATTTCAAATTGTATATAAAACCAGTGCATTGTACCCCACGATTGTATTAATGTATACAGCTATGATTTAATAAAAAAAAATTAGAAAATGTAAAAAAAAAAATACAATTTCAAAAAAAATAATAAATAAAAATAAAAGTTGGTGGACACAGCAGACCAGTGTTCTTTTTTGCCATAATACAACTGGTAAATTTTCCATTTGGGGGAGGAACTTCTTTTGGAAAGAAACCGTCAGCAAACTAATATACAAGTGTTATTAAAGGCTCATATGCACTTTGTTTATGTGAATAATTAACGTAAGTCTGTTCTATGAGAGTAGGCAAACTATAAAATAATTACTAATTACAGTCAGTAAAATTAGTTTTCATAGAGAGCAAGGATCAATGTAAAAGTGCTCCTTTACCTTCTCGCTGTAATAGATGGCTGGCCACATGAGAGCATTCTTATTGTGGACTGTCAGGGTACATCCCCCTCATGCAGGCCCTTCTCCTGGTCAGTAGGGCAGTCAAGCCCCGCATGGCTGGCTGGGTGCAGGAGGTGCAAGGTGTACGGTCCAGGAGGTTTCCACGGAGACAGCAGACTTTCTAAGTGAAAGTCAATTTGTGGTGGCTTTTCAAAATCGTGGCTTTGCTTTTTGTGTAGTTGACGGAACTTTTTTACTTTTTGTATAGTCCTGTTTCCTTGTATCATCTCAAGGAAAGAGCTTTTTTTTCTTGTCTAGTCAGGGGCTGAGAGTGAGCCTTCGGTGCCGCTGTGCTCTCTATTCGGTCACTGGTCAGCAGCGCTGGGTACACCGCCCTGAGCCCATCCCTCCTAGCTACATGTGGACTCCGTGATTTTAGATCTGGGATTGTGTTCAAGCTCTTTGTCCTTTTTCCCTTCCCTCTAGACTGATGGATAAAATGCTTGCTTCCTTCAGGAAGAAGAATGCGAAGATAGCTTCATTCTCGCTTGTTTGATACATCAAGCTTTTATTGAGTGCTTGTTGTGAGCAAGGCCCTATGTCTGGCGATGGGAGTACATTGATGAATTTTTTAAATAGTCTTGTCTTGAAGAAAGTCTTTGACTGAGACTGAACTTGTGTGCCATGTTAGCCCCTTCTTTTCAGATTTTGGGCTATGCACGATATGGAGAGATTCATTTCTACCATAGGACCAGAATGGAAACCAGAAATCAACCTATATTTTAAAAAGAGGAGAATTTATTGTGGGAACTTGAAATGAAAGTATTGGAAAGGGCCAGAAAATTAAAAGAGGTGATCAGTAACTCTAGAAACCTGCTGTCGCTAGGGCAGGAGAAGAGAGTGAGTACTGATCCCGGGCAGCCTGGTGCAGCGTCACTGCGGCCACTGCTGCTGGGGGGCCATAGCACTGCGTCTGAGCTGGACACAGCAGCGGGCGCCCCACATGCTCTGCTGCTCAGTGCTGGTTCTGCGGGGCCCTGTGGCTGCCTCCATCATCTGCCTCTGCCCTAGAGACCACCAGCACCAGAAACAGACAGCCTACCCCAGTGTTGAGGCCCTTGTCAGATGGAACCAGGACCCAGCTGGCAAGGAAGGCTGGAAAAGTTTGTTTGAAAGTTTCTAGCCTCCTGCAATGCTGAGGAGAGCACAGAGAGGATGGAATGGACCATGGTTCCACCAGAACGTGCCTGGCACGCCGAATAGTGCTATGACACTATTTCAGACAAAAGTCCTGTGCTCATGGACTCCCCTTCTTCTGTTCTGTCTCCTTCTATCAAGATTGTCTCGAGGAGTTTCTATAGATTGGAATTCCTTGCACACTGGGTGGGCTTTTTCAGTTAGATTTGATCTCATTGTCAGTCCCTACATATATGAGTCAGATACCTAGTATTTTAGGGCCTGTTTACCTGATGAGAATGTTGGCAGATTTTGTTACTTATCTCATTGAGGGTTTTAAAACTAAAGAACTATTCTCATTTTCCTATAAATAGCTCTTAAAATTGAGATTTGTTAAAGGATACAAAATTATAGCTGGATAGGAGGAATATAAGTTCTAGTTTTATACCACTGCAGGGTGACTGTAGTTAATAATAAATAGTTTCAATTAGCCAAAAGAAGGCTATTAAATGTTCCCAGCACAGAGGATGTTTGAGATGATGAATATGCTAATTACCCTGATCTGATCACACACACACACACACATACACACACACACACACACACACACACACACGTGTATATATATATATATATATATATATATATATATTTTTTTTTTTTTTTTTTTTTTTTTTTTTTTTGCCAGTGTCTCAACCTGGCACCCGGGGTAGAGAGCGGG
>CAUYPK010132030.1:0-17327 GCA_963574355.1 Loris lydekkerianus
ATCAGGGATGCTCCAATGTGAACTGTCCAATCAGATGCACAGCCAGAAAGAAGAAGGCGGCACCTAGGATTCTGAGCAGCGTTTGTCTCTTTTTTTTTTTTGTAGAGACAGAGTCTCACTTTATGGCCCTTGGTAGAGTGCCGTGGCATCACACAGCTCACAGCAACCTCCAGCTCCTGGGCTTAAGCGACTCTCCTGCCTCAGCCTCCGGAGTAGCTGGGACTACAGGCACCCGCCACAACGCCCGGCTATTTTTCCGTCTCAGTTTGGCTGGGGCTGGGTTTGAACCCGCCACCCCCGGCATATGTGGCCGGAGCCCCACTCACTGAGCAACAGGCGCCGCCCCAGAGTTTGTCTCTTGAGCTGGGCTCTGAGCTGTGGCCTCCTCTTTAGCTGTTTCATCTCCTGGATATTCCAAGTGTCTCTGCAGCAGCTTCTGTCACCCTGTGACCTGCAGGTAGTGGGAGATCTGTAAGGAGGACACTGGGACATCACGGGAGCTGGGAAATGGTGAATATAGGAGACTGGGTGTCCTGAGAGGGGAAGGGGCGTGGTTGGAGCCAGAAGTGGCTGTGGCGGGACCGACAATTTCCCTTCAGTTTTAGAGTCTTCAGAACAAAGTTTGCCACTGGCACCCCTTGGCCCACGGTCCCCACTTGGCAAAAGGAGGAGTGGGGCAGGGAGTTGGGACCCTTTTTCTCAAAGCGTTTCTGAACCTGTTACTTGCACCATGGCCCAAAGCTCGCTCTGAGCAACTGTGTGCCTGCAGCCTCTGTAGTCCCTCCCTCCTGGTGACATTAGAAGGGTCTTCAGGGGAGAATCCCAACTGAGTGTGTGGGGTTTGTTCATAAGTGGGGCTGTAGTCTGGGGGGCCCTCAGCTCCCCCATTCTTCTGTTAAACAAAGTGAGGTACCAAAACGGTGGCTTCCTCTCTTGTCTGTCGTTGTAGTTAAACACGGGTTTACGGAGTTAATGCTTAAAAAGGCTTTAGTATAGGAAAGGCTAGTAATTCTGGAGAACAGTGAGAGTAATGTTTTAAATGTTGTGTTCTGTATGTAACAATTTTTAATACATTATATAGAAAATAATTTCGCATGTATACTAGAAATACACTTATGTGATTAACAGCATGTAGGCAAGTTAAATACATATGACAATTTAAAAGTAATAAAAAATCATCGTCAATAAAACATCTTTAACATCCTGTTAACTTGTTCTGTAGTGCCTCATTACTTCCTTGTTGTTTTTTTTTGTTTTGTTTTGTTTTGTTTTGTTTTGTTTTTTCCAGGATTATTGTCTTTATTCCCTATTTCTGGTTTTGCCTGTTTGAGAGACTTTCTGGTCCTGTGTTTTAAAGGCATTCTCAGTTCAGAAATAGCTAAAAAAAGGTTGTGGGGGTGTCTGTGTCTACCACAGTCTCTACTTTTATTTACTTTATTTTCTCATCTATGAAATTGATTTAAAATGAAAATAATTTTGTTATAGCTACTTAAATTGACATGTGGGTTGTCCTGGTTAATTTTGTTTTTGAAATTTGTGAAACAAAGCTGGGCCTGGTGGCTCAGGCCTGCAATCCTAGCACTCTGGGAGGCCAAGGCAGGTGGATTGCCTGAGCTCATGAGTTTGAGACCAGCCTGAGCCAGTGTGACAACTCCTCTCTAAAACTAAAAGAGAGGAAAAAAAAAAATAGCCGAGCATTGTGATGAGTATCTGTAGTCCCAACTACTTGGTAGTTCGAGGCAAGAGAACCACCAAGAGGTATAAGTTGCTGTGAGCTGTGATGTCAGAGCCCTCTACGGAGGGTGACTAAGTGAGACTCTGTCTAAAAAAAGAAAAAAAGAAATTTGTGAAACAGCTGGGACATATAAATAGTATACATTGTCTTTTGTAACATATTATAAAGCTTATAGTATATAACATAAAAATAACTATAAGGTATGTACTTAGGTAATGTTGGGTAATTATGACAATACTTTAGATAGGAAGTGTTGAATATTTTGAAAAATCTTGCTTACTGTTTTATTTGGACCATGCATTTTACACATGTTTACTTGTTTTTAATGAGTTGGGAACTGTTAGATAAATTGACACAGTATATAGATTTTAAAGTTTTTACATTTATGATTGTGGTTTAATAATCAATAATGGCTGCTTGATTTTTTAGTATAGCTTCTTATACTTGTTTTAATTCAATGCTCAGAGTGTTTATGGCTTGAAAAGTTGTATTAAGGGTCTTGAGATGGCATAGGCCAATGGACTGATTTTCAGATCGAGCCCAATAGCTATTCTTGGTATGAAAAAAATGGCTGAAGTGGTGTATTTAGCAGGGCTAAAAAGGTGTAGTCGACTATTTTAGTTTTCAGGGAGGTTAATATCTTAAGTTACTTCAGACCAGTTGGACTTAAAGTTTTGTACCCAGGGTAGAAAAAGGGTGAATCTTAGTGAACAAAGTTTCCCTGTGTTGTAGCAGGGATATATGAAAAAGCCTGGGTGCCAGATAATAAGAACTGTCTTCAGGGTAGCTTGATGTGTCTATTGGCATAAGGAGAAAGGCTGTTCAGTGACATTTATGTAAGTAAGGAATTATTCAGGTCAGTGTATCAGAGTGGGCACTGTTGAAGCTTGATACATTTATGACTAGTAGTTTCAGTTTTCAGTTGTATAGTAAATATATCTCTTTTTTTGAGAGTACTGGTTGTTTTGTAACGGTAAATATCCGAGTATGTGATAATTTTGTGAATATATGGGAAAAGTGAAATCTCTGATAAGTTCTAGTGGGGAAATGTGGGTGGATGCCCAAGATTTTCATTGTAGATGAGGTTGTGTCACTGGATAGTAGCAAAGAAGGGGAATATGTACTGTTTCACTTATATCTGGAAGCTCCATTGGTTCTATGTAAAATAGGATAATGTCCATGCACTTTTACAGAAGATGGCATTAACGGATTAATGGCCTAGAGTAATTCAAAGTTCTCATAAACAGAATAATTAGAAAAGACTTGCTTTCTGGGATGGTAAAGAAAGCTATTTAAAGACATGATTAGAGATTAGAAGACATGCCAGATATCTGTAACTGGAAATTTCCCCAAACTGGGTTTTTATCAGATAGTTTTTATCAGATTATGGTTGACATTTTCTGGCCAGTACTATCACAGCAGTGATATTGGGCTTGCACTTGTGATTCAACACCTGATACTAATTTGTCCTGTTACGGTTGATGTTAATTCTATTCACTCAGTTGTGGTGTTCTTGGACACATATTCCATTGTATGGTTCAGTATATCTTCTGTATTGTTAATAAGAACTTGGGGAGATTATCAACTAATATGAGAAAATCAAAACAATTATTGAAGAAGCACCCCTTTCTTCTTAGATTATCTTTATTATGCTTTTCTTGGGAAAGTAAAGGTTGTCTTCTTTGTTTACAGGTTTAGGAATCAATGGGGTAAATCCAGTGTTTGCAGTTCACTGCATGTTTGACATAATATCATTATGGGACTGAAGCATTATCCCTCCCATTGAGCTTGTTGGAAATTAGGAAATGGAATCTTCGCCCCATATCGTCCCCATACATTTTTCAATGTAGATAAACAAAATCTACATTTTTTCATGATCTCCACTTCTACAAATTAAAACTTTAGAGTTACAATTTATCTCATCATAACATTGTCATATAAAAAACATACACAGATTATAACCTAATGTAAATAAGGCACAAAATTATACATTCCTGTATTGGTGGCCTTTTATTTCTACTGTGTCGACCCAAAATGTGTGATGTGTACACTGGCTTTGTAGATGCCATTCCATCCCCTTTCTTCAGTTTTAGACAACACGTGAGAGAATATATTCCTTCTATACTTGTTAGGTCATTGCATTTACTCTTATAAGTCAGCAAGAGTTCTCTTCACTCACTTAACTAAAAGTGAAATTCATGGCTTGGTGCCTCTAGCACAGTGGTTAAGGTGCCAGCCACAGACACCCCGGCTAGTGGGTTCAAAGTTGGCCCAGGTCAACTAAACAACAATGACAACGGCACCAGAAAAATAGCTGGGCATTGTAGAGGGTGCCTGTAGTCCCAGCTAGGAGACTGAGGCAAGAAAATCATTTAAGCCCAAGAATTTAATGTTACTGTGAGCTGTGATGCTATAGCACTTTACCCAGGGTAACAGCTTGAGACTGTCTCAAAAAAAAAAAAAAAAAAAAAAAAAGTGAAATTTTATATGCCTGTGTTTTCCTGGTAAATATATTTGTTTTTCAAGGAGTGTTAACATTCAAGGATGTGTCTATTGAATTCTCTATGGATGAGTAGGCCTGCTTGGACCCTGCTCAATAGCATTTGTATGAGGAAGTCATTTTAGAGACCTACAGACACATGGTCTACCTGGGTGAGGACAACTTATATACACAATTCCAGGTCTACACTAAACAATTCATACTCTCTCCTTGTAGAAGGTTTTTATTTAGTTTATTCATTGAATAAGTATCAGGTTCTTGTTTCTATGGAAAACTTTAGGATATCTTGGTATAGAAAAGAAAAATTGGAGTTGTTTTATTTTGACATTAATCTTAACTTTTTTGAGCTGATTTTATATCCTTCACTGGATTAATGGAAATTTCAGAAATTTCATGGCCTAGATTGTTACTCATACCTTTAAGTCTGATTTCTAGCACCAAATTTTATTTCAGTAGTTTTCAGTAGTGGAGGAGTTAGGAATGTTCTTCACCAAGGCAGTAGATTGCCAATTGAAGAATCCCCATTTTTTTTTTTTTTTAATAAAACAGGTCTTGCTGTCTTTAAACCAGAACTCATCACCTGTCTGAAGCAAAGCAAGGAACCCTGGAAGGTGAAGACACAGCAGACACTAGTCAAGCACCCAGGTAAGTTGGAGTGAGTGAAGCAGGTAACACTGGTCAGAGGTCCAAGTTCTGGGAGGAAACCACACAATGCAGTGTGATTAGAGAAGCTCAGCTTAGCCAGAAATTATTTCTGAGAAGCCTGGGTTTCTTTCCCTTATTCTTACATCAAGGCATCTGTCTTGTTTTTATTATTTTTTAATTTTAATTTTCTTATTGATACAGAGTCTCACTCTCTTCCCTCACACTAGAGTGCCATGACATCAGCCTAGCTCAGAGCAACCTTACACTACTGGTGTCAAGTGATTGTTCCATCTCAGCCCCCAAATAGCCGGACTACAGGTTTTTATACATTTTCTGGCTAATGTTTATTATTATTATTATTATTATTATTATTATTTTAGTATGGGGAGTTCTCATACTTACTCAGGCTAGTCTTGAACTTGTGAGCTGAAGAAGTCCTCCCTCCTTAGCTTCCCGGAGTGCTAGGCATATAGTTGTGAGCCACTATGCCTGTTCTTGGTTTTAATTTCCATGAGGACCTTACATTTTACTGATATTCCTTGTAGGTTACAATGAGAATGAAAGAACTTCCTATGGCTTACATTGGAGTACAGAATCTGAGTGTTCTTTCATTGCTTTTAAGGACATGAAATATGTGTGTATTTTTTAGTATACTTGTGAAATTTCTTTTAATATTCTTTAGGCTGAGTGTGGTGGCTCACACCTCTAATCCTCCCTCTCTGGGAACCAAGATGGGACTATTGCTTGAGCTCAGGAGTGTGAGACCAACCTAAACAAGATTAACACCATATCTCTACTAAAAAGAGAAAAAGTATCCGGGCATCGTAATCGTTTCATGTTGTCCCAAATACTGAGGGCTGGTGGTGGGGATGAAGATGGAGAACCCAGGAGTTTGAGGTTGCTATCAGTTAGGCTGAATTTATGACACTGTAGCCTGAACAACAGAATGAGACTGTGTCTGAATAAAAGTTTTCTTTCTTTTCTATTTTTTTGAGACAAGAATATCAAGCTATCTCCCTGGATAGAGCCGTGCCATCACAGCTAACAGCAACATCAAACCCTTGGGCTTAAGCAATTCTCTTGCCTCAGCCTACCAAGTAGCTGGGACTACAGATGCCTGTGCAACGCCTGTCTATTTTGTTTGTTGCAGTTGTCATTGATGTTTTTGCTGGCCCAGGTCGTGTTCAAACCTGCCAAAACTACCCACTGAGATACAAGCACTGCCAAAGTTTCTTTTTCTTTAGCATCATATCCAAAATATGTTAGTGAGGTGGTGATGTTAGTATATGTTTCAGAAATCCCAGGAACACCACAAATAGGTTTTGTATGTTTTATGCTTTATATATTTTTTATGCTATGAAGATTTCAAATAAGTTTCTGAAGAAATTATAGTCATTTTAGCAGAAAACTAAGAATCTCCCCAAATGTAAGAAAGTCTAATTTTTTTTTTTGAGACCAAGCCTCAAGCTGTTCCCCAGGGTAAAGTGTCTTCCCGGGGTAAAGTGTGTGGCATTATAGCTCACAGCAACTTCACACTACTGGGCTTAAGTGATTCTCTTGTCTCAGCCTCCCAAGTAGCAGGGATCACAGGTGCCCCCACAACACCCAGCTATTTTTTGTTTACAGTAATCATTGTTTGGCAGGCCTGAGCTGGATTCAAATCCTCCAGGTCTAGTGTATGTGGCTGGCTTCTTAGCCGCTTGGCGCCAAGTCTAACATTCTTTAGCCTCAAAATTCTGTTTTTATATGGACTGTGAAAAATAATTTAATTTCTATGTGCAGTAATTTGCTAACCATTTTTTGGGAGACAGAGTCTCAAGTTGTCACCCTTGTTATAGTGCGGTGGCATCATAGCTCACGGCAGGCTCCATCTCAAGGTCAAATGATGTTCTTGTCTCAGTTTTTCTATTTTTAGTAGAGACAAGATTTTGTTTTTGTTCAGGCTGGTCTCAAACTTGAGTTCAAGAAATCCACCCACCTCGGCCTGATCCACAACACCTAGCCTTTGCCAACCTTAGTATGTTTAAAGGTATCTACTCCCTACAATTGATTTTTGGAGTTTTCTTTCTGAGACAATGTAATGTGTCATGGCATTATAGCTCACAACCTTAAACACTTCTGGTGAAGGGTTCCTCCTGAGTGTCTGTGGCCTCCACCATATTTGACTAGTTTTGAAATTTTTAGTAGAGTTGGTGTCTCCCTCTTGGTCAGGATGGTCCTGAGATCTTGAGCTCAAGCAGCCTATTTGCCTTGCCCTCCCAAGGGTTAGGATTAGAGATATGATCCCCCACATCTGATGGCTACATTTCTTTTTCTTTTATTTTTTGAGACAGAGTCTCAAGTTGAGACCCTGGGTGGAGTGCTGTGGAATCACAGCTCACAGTAACCTCTAACTGCTAGTCTTAAGCGATTCTCTTGCCTCAGCCTTTCAAGTAGCTAGGACTACAGGCACCTGCCACAACTTCCAGTGGTTTTTTGGTGGTAGTTATTGTTGTTGGCAGGCCCAGGCTGAATTTGAACCCACCAGGTCTGGTGTATGTGACTGGCACCTTAGCCACTTGAGCTACAGGCATAGAGCTTATATGTTTTATTAATAATAATAGTATGTTATTCAGGAGTTTAGAGTATTCCCGAGGATACATTAGTATCTCTGTTGTTACAATATAATTCTTATTTTATAACTGCCTCTGGCTTAGGATATGCTTATTCATACACAAACACACAGAGACATGCAGGAAGCAGAACCTCTGCAATTTGACCACTCAAGAGACTGTAACAAACTTGTCAACATACAGAGGTGATTAGAATAAGGAACCAGGTCTGCTGTACCAATACACACATGTGGTGCATGTCTGGTCAATGAAAATCAGGTCAAGTTGTGGAGGTGGTCAATGTAGGGAGATGGCTCACTATGGAGGTTCTAATGTGGGTGTGTGTGTATATATATATATACATATATACTATTTGTGTGTGTGTATATATATGTATATATATATATGCATGTATGTATACACACAAATATTGTGTATATATACAGACACAAATACATATACACACAGAAAATAGTCCATACATATATATGTATGCACAAATAGTATGTATATACACACACACACATTTACACATACACACAAATAGTACACATATTTATATACACACCCAAATAACATAAACACACACACACAAAGTGTCAAGGTCTGCAGGCCTGTCTCCATGGTCATGAATGAACATTTCGCTCCAGGTCTCTGGATGGGTAGCACCACGTCCACATCATGGCTGGGAGAAGTTGGAAAGGCCCACATTGTCACTTCAGAATTCTTAATGCGACAAAGGTGATCAGGCCATTCTCCAGTCAGTAACCCAGACCAGGGATCCTCTAGTTTGCTAAGTGAATGAGGATCGGCCTTCTCTGAGTAACCCTCCTTAAGAGCATTAGGAGGATTTCACGATCTCCTCCCTGGATTCTAAAGCTCTTATAACATCACTTATTGTGAGATGGCGACTCACTGTATTGCCTAGGCTGGTGTCCAACTGTTGGTCTGAAGTGATCCTCTCACCTCAGCCTCTAAGTGGGTGAGATGACAGGTGTGAGTTTGTGTGCTGGGCTGTCACTGAAGCATCTTTCCCTATAGATGGCCCTTGGGAGGAATACATAAAGATGGGACTTATATTCTATTGTCTTGCTGGTTTTACTGTCTCTATGTTTTCACATTCCATTTTATTCTGTGTTCAATCTTCTCTAATTTTAGATTTAAATATTCAGAACTATGTGTTAGAATTTCAACTTATGTAGCAAGTAATTTAGAGAATGAGTAGGAATTCCAGATTTATTAAAAGGCTCACTTGGCTTGGCACCTGTACCACAGTGAATACAGCGCCAGCCACATGCACCAAGGTTGGTGGGTTGTAGCCTGGCCCGGGCCAGCTAAACAACACTAACAACTGCAACAAGAAAATGGATGGGCATTTTGGTGGCACCTTAGTCACAGCTACCTGGGAGGCTGAGGCAGGAGAATCACTAGGTTCCAGAAGTTTGAGGTTTCTTTGAGCTGTGATGCCATGGCACTCTAACCGAGGGCAACATAGAGCAACTCTGTCTCAAAAAAAGTAAATAAAAATAAATAAATAAATAAGGCTTGGTGCCTGTAGCTCAAACAGCTAAGGCACCAGCCACATACAACAGACCTGGCAGGTTCAAATCCAGCCTGGGCCTGCCAAACAACAATGACAATTAAAATATTTAAAAAAAAAAAAAAAAAAAAAAAAAAGATGTTGTGGTAAGTGCCTGTAGTTCCAACTACTTCGGAGGCTGAGGCAAGAGACTCGTTTGGTCCCAAGAGTTTGAGGTTGCTGTGAGCTGTGATGCCATGGCACTCTACTGAGGGCAATATAGAGCAACTCTGTGTCAAAAAAAGTAAATAAAAATAAATAAATAAATAAATAAGATTTGGTGCCTGTAGTTCAAGTGGCTAAGGCCCCAGCCATGTACACCAGACCTGGTGTGGGGGGAAATTCAGTTCTGGCCTGCTAAACAACAATGACAACCCCAACCAACAAAAGAAAAAAAAAAAAAATAGCCAGGCATTGTGGTGAGTGCCTGTAGTTCTAGCTATTTGGGAGGCTGAGGCAAGAGAATTGCTTAAGCCCAGAAGTTGGAGGTTGCTGTGAGTTGTGATGCCACAGCATTCTACTCTGCTTCAGGTTCTGTCTCAAAAAATAGATAAATGAATAAATAATAATAATAAAAATAAATAAATAAATTTCTTGAAAATTTTTTTCAAAGAAAGTTTATTTTTCAAAATAAACTTGAAATTTCTAGTTTACTCGAGGCAAACAGAAATCAGCAGGATTGTTATCAATTTCCTCAACCTGTATCTAAATGATATCTTAATTTTGCCCAAATGCTTATTTTAAATAGTATGATTTATAATATTTTACAAAGTTAATATTTTTATTTTATTTATAATTTTTTTATTGTTTCTAAAGGGTGAGTTAAACCTTTTCAGTTTTTGTAAAAATAAGAATATATTAATAACATAATAAAAATTATCTTTACTATTTTCAAATATTTATTAACATTTTCTGATAAGTATCCCATATTAATAAATTATACATTTTCCATGAAATTTTATTTCCAGATGGTGCATAAAATATTCAGTATAGCTCTCATCCAACAAAATGTTAACTAATATTAACAAAAAATACCCGGGCTCAGTGCATGTTGTTCAATGGTTAGGGTGCCGGAGGGTAGCGGGTTTGAACCCAGGCCAGGTCTGATAAACAACAGTTACAACTACAACCACAACAACAAAATTAATAGCCCAGCGTTGCAGCAGGTGCCTGTAGTCCCAGCCACTTGGGAAGCTTAGGCAAGAAAATCACTTAGCCCATGAATTTCGGGTTGCTGTGAGTTGTGACATGGCATTCTACCAAGGCTAATAAAAGTGAAACTTTGTTTCAGAAAAAGAAAAAAAAGAAAAAAATACCTGCTTTGCTTCAGTCCACGGTCATAATGGAACATTGTAGTTATCTAGAAAAGAGAACTTTTGTGTGAGATCGAGACGAACTCTGTTGCCAGTGGGAGAATGCTATAGCATCCATCATCCCAGCTTAGAACAACTTCCAACCTGTGGGTTCAAGGAATCCTGCTTCAGCCTCCAAACACCTGGCTATACTACCGTTCTTTTACGAGAGATGGGGTCTCACTGTTGCTTAGCCTGGTCTTGAACTCCTGTGGTCCAGCTGTCCTCCCACCTCATCCTCATAAAATGCTAGGATTGGATGTGTGAGTGACTGCCCCAGCCACATCTTGACTTTTATGAATAATGCTGTAATGAATGTGAGTGAGGACATGTATCTTCCCCAATCTGCGGTATGTAGTTAGGATATATACCCAGATATTAAATTGCTGGATGAAATCATAATTGTTTATTTATTTATTTATTTATTTTTGAGACAGAGTCTCACTATATGCTCCTCAGTAGAGTGCCGTGGAGTCACAGCTAACAGCAATCTCCAACACTTGGGCTTAAGTAATTCTTTTGCCTCAGCCTTCCGAGTAGCTGGGAGTACAGGCCCCTGCCACAATGCCAGGTTATTTTTTTGTTATAGTTGTCGTTGTTTGGCAGGCCCTGGCCAGGTTTGAACCCGCCAGTCCCAGTGCATGTGGCCTGTGCCCCAGCCACTGTGATAAAGGAACAGAGCCAAATAGTAACTTTAAGAAGAAACCTTCAAACATTTTAATAGAGTCTGCAACATTTTTATTCATCAACTTTGCTAAAAGTTTCTAATTTCTATGTATCCATGACACACTTTTTTAGGGTTCACTGTGAGTATGATGTAACATTTCATTGTGGTTTTGCTTCACATTTCCCTAAAATTAGGACTTTAGGCAGCCTTTGAAATGCTCCTTGGCCATTTATAGTTCTTTGAAAAGTGTTAGTGAGCTTCTGCCATCTACCTGGTTCTGCCCTCTAGAATGTGAGGATTACAGACATACGCCACTGTTCCAGGCCTCTTTTTAATTTTTCTTTTTTTTTTCTTTAGGGACAGGGTCTCACTTTATCACCCATGGTAGAGTGCCATGGTGTCACAGCTTACAGCAACCTCCAACTCCTAGTGATTACCTAAGGTGATTCTTTTGCCTCAGCCTCTGGAGTAGCTGAGAATACAGGCACCTGCAACAATGCCTGGTTATATATTGTTGAAGTTTGGCCAGGGCCAGGTTCGAACCCACCACCCTCAGTATATGGGCCCGGTACCCTACTTACTGAACCACAGGCGCTGCCCCTCTTTTTTAATTTTTAAATTATGTAACCTCACCTCAGTCAATTTTGTTTGTACTTTTTACCTATACATGGTGTACCAAAATTTGCCAGACATACATGAATAAGGAAAATGGGAAATTGTAGAAAAATGTACCATTATTTACAAAATATTCTCTACAAAATTTTCCATTGCCCCCTGCCTACAAAAAGTGTGACAAGTTTTACTCATATTTACTGGTAAATACATATTATGTTTGTGTGAATTATTTGTGTAAGTTGAAGATAATTTTTCAAAGGCCATTTCATTTACCATAAAGTTAACATTTACCTTTATTAACGATGTTAGAAGATTTCCTGATTTTTAGAAGCTGAGTAATACTCTGTCCTTTTTGTATCCTTTTTATATCTTAAATTATATTTCACTATTTGTTTCTTGAGGCAGATGTGATTTCTTTCACCAAATGGATTATGTGAATAATGCTGCAATAAATATTTGTGCAGATAGCTCTTTATTAGAGCATGTATGTGATGGTTGTATATCTGTCCTACCTTTTTTCAGTATATATTTTATATATATTCAAAATAACAACGAGTTACAGTTTTCTAACAAATAAGCCCTCATATTATTATTTCATATTCTTTACTTTTTGTGACCACTTTGGCTTAAAGCATATTTCATGAAATAAGACATGTTTTGCTTCAAAATGTATTGTCTCTTGCTAGGCGCTCCTGTCATATGTCTATAATGCTATAAATCTGGGAAGCTGAGATGAGAGGATGTCTTGAGCTCAGGAATTGGAAACCAGCCTGAACAAGAGCAACACCCCATGTCTATTAGAAATAGAAGATAAAATAGAAGATAAAATCACCTGTAGTGCCAGCTACTCACAAGACTGATTCAGGAGGATTGCTTGAACCTAGAAGTTTTAGGTTGTTGTGAGCTAGGCTGATGCAGTGGTACTCTAGCCTGAGCCATAGTGTGAGACTCTGTTTTAACACAGGTGTGTGTATATATTTACAGACACACACGTACACACATTTATGTACACATCTTCTTATGATAATCTTCCTTGCTCTCATGTGATTAATATTAGAATTAAATATCTTTCTTGTTCTTTCTTTTTTTTTTTTTTTTTGAGACAGAGTCTGAAGCTGTCACTCTGGGGAGAGTGCCGTGGCATCATACCTCACAGCAACTTCCAAATTTGGGCCCAAGGGATCCTCTTGCCTCAGTGATTCTATTCTTAGTAGAGACAGGGGTTTCACTTTTTGCTGAACCTGGTCTCAAACCCATGAGCTCAAGCTATCCACTCACCTTGGCCTCCCAGAGTGCAGGGATTACAATCGTGAGCCACTACACTCGGCCAAATATCTTTCTGTCCTGTAATTTTTTTTTTTTTCTAGACAGAGCCTCAAGCTATCACCCTGAGTAGAGTGCTATGATATCACAGCTCACAGCAACCACCAAGTCCTGGGCTCAAGCGATTCTACTGCCTCCACCTACTGAGTAGCTGGGACTACAGGCGTGCACCACAATGACTGGTTATTTTTTGATTGCAGCTGTCATTGTTTGGTGGGCTTGAGCTGAATTCTAACTCCACAGCTCAGGTGTATGTGGCTGCTGCCTTAGCCGCTTGAGCCACAGGCGCCAAGCCTGTCCTATCATTTTTTATTCCATGTTTGTCATTATATGTAAGATGAATATTGAATATAGAGTTGGATTTTGATTCTTTAGTTTTTAAATCCCTATCTGTACTCATTTTATTTTATTTTATTTTATTGAGACAGAGCCTCACTTTGTTCCCTCCCATTTTAGTGCCATGGCATCATAGCTCAAAGCAACCTCAACTTCCTGGGCTGAAGCGATCCTTTTGCCTCAGCCTCTGGAATTGCTTGTACTGTAGGTGCTAGACAGAACACCTGGATATTTTCTTATGGACAGCGTCTCTCTCACTTGTTCAGGCCGGTCTTGAAGCTGGGACCTCAAGAAATCCACCCACCTTGGACCCCAACAGTGCTGAGATTGAAGGCATGAGCCCCCTGCCTGACCTCCCTATCTTTATTTAATGTTTGTCATTTCATTGTGAAGTTTAGTCCAAAAATTTGTATGTAAATTGTTTGTTTTTTGAAAATGAGTCTCCAGCTCTCACCCGGAGTAAAATGCCATGGTATCATCATAGCTCACAGCAATCTTCAACTCTTACTTTCAAGCGATCTTCTTGCCTATGTTTTTCTTTATAGTAAAGACAGGGTCTCAATTTTGCTCAGTCTGATTTGGAACTCAGGGGCTCAAGCAATCCACCTTCCTCAGCCTGTAAGAGTGCTAGGATTACATGCATGAGCCACCCCACCCAGTCATGTGTACTTAGTTTTTGAAAGAGAAGAAATTACTGTGAATTATTTAAAAAACTTTTGAAAAAAAAACAAAAAACTTTTGAAAGAGAAGGGCTTACTGTTGACAACTTTTTTTTAACATCTGTACTGGAATTTGTTATTTTGTTAACAATTACATCTTGTTATATTGTAAATATAGACCCATCACCAGAGGATTACTGAAGACTTTCTTTTGTTTCTTTTTTTTTTTTAGACATAGTCTCGCTGTGTCACCTTGTGTAGTGCGCTTTGCTGTCATAGCTTACAGCAACCTCAAACTCTTGGGCTCAAGCGATCCTCTTGCCTCACATTTTCTATTTTTAGTACTGATGGTGTCTTGCTCTTGCTCAGGCTGATGTCAAACCTGTGACCTCAAGCAATCCACGCCCCTCGGCCTTCCTGAGTGCTAGGATTATAGATGTGAGCTACCTCACCCTGCCAGCATCTATATACCTTGATAAATATTTCTTTTTTCTTCATTTGGAAGAACAGTTTTGGTGGATATCATGTATGTGCTTTCAAGTTTTTCTTCTTTCAGCTCTTTGACTATATCTCCAACTCTTTTTTGATGTGGAAGGTTTGTGTTGATTAATCCACTAGTAATCTGACAAGAGCATCCTTAGAGATAACACATCTATTTTCTCTTACTGCTTTCAAGATTCTCTTCTTATGTGTGACTTTCTTTTTTTTAGAGACAAAGTCTCATTTTTTTGCCCTTGGGAGCATGCTGTCGCGTCACAGGTCACAGCAACCTCCAACTCCTGGGCTTACGTGATTCTTTTGCCTCAGCCTCCCAAGTAGTTGGGACTAAAGGCACCCATCACAATGCCCAGCTAGTTTTATTGTTGCAGTTTTGCGGGGGCTGGGTTTAAACCTGCCACCTTGGTATATTGGGCTAGCTTCGTACTCACTGAGCCACAAGGAGCTGCCCTTCGTCTGTCTTTTTATGGGACTTCTTGTTTCTCCTAGCTGAAGTATGGTGAGGTTTCTTCATACTTTATACCTTTTTTCTTACATTTGAGACTGCTAAGTCATTTTCATTGTGTTTGGTACCGTCATTTTTCTGATTTTACTTAGTTAACTGTATCATTCCTATTTGATGCATTTAGCATAATTGAGATAAAGTTTTCAGGCAATTTAGACATCTCTATTTTTTATGGTTAATTCCAGTTTTCTTTTGTTTTGTTTTGTTTTTTTTTTTTCCTTTTTTTGGCTCTTTGGGTTATGTTCCCCTAACATTTTTTATATGTTAAGAGCTTTCATTGATTTTTGAGGATTAGAAAAGCCACCTTTCACAAACTTTGTGATATGGCTGTATTCTGCAAGACTCTGATACACATTGTATTAAGAAGGGGAGAACTGTACAGACGGGCAGTGTTTTGCCTGTGGAATTGCATAGCTATTTTTTAGTGGAAGCATTTTTCCACATGTCCTTCTAAGAGTTTCTCGTCACTTGCTAGACCTTAATTTATCTGTTACATTGGAGTCTCTCTGCTGCTATAATAATATTTGCCTTTGAATTCAGCATCCCTGAATACTACATACTAGCATTATTCCTTTAAGCATTCTCACTGATGGGAGATAGCAACCTTTCTTTGGAAACACCCCCAAAAGCAAGAAGGATTGACACAGTTGTTACTCTTTTCCTTTTGAGGACAAAGCTGGGATTTAGAAGATTACTTCATTTTCACCATTCTCTATTAAGATGGCATAAATTCTGTGGTGCGGGTACATATTACAAACTTTTCTTATTCTCCTTGGCTCTTTCATTATTATTATTATTGATGATTTTTCCTTTTATTTTAGAAATATATTTGTGTATATGCCCATACACACTATATATATGAATGTGTGTATGTAACTATTTATTCATTTATTTCTGCATCAGTAATTGTCACCCTGAGAAGAGTGGAAGAGTGCTGTGTTGTCATAGCTCACAGCATCCTCAATCTTCTGGGCACAAGAGATCTTTTTGATTTTATTTTTTATTTTTTTGTAGAGACAGAGTTTCACTTTATAGCCCTCGCTGGAGTGCTGTGACATCACACAGCTCACAAGAACATCCAGTTTCTTGGCTTAGGCGATTCTCTTCCCTCATCCTTTCAAGGAGCTGGGACTACAGGTGCCCTCCACAATACCCAGCTAATTTTTTGTTACAGTTTGGCTGAGGCTGGGTTTGAATCTGCCACCCTCGTTATATGGGCTGGAACCCTACTCACTGAGCCACAAGTGCCGCCCTCATAAGAGATCTTCTTGCCTCAGCCTCCTGAGTTGCTAGGACTAAAGGCATGTGCCACCGTGCGGGACTAATTTTTTTATTTATGGTAGAGTTGGGGGCGTGGTCTCACTATACAGATATATATATATATATTTTTATTTTTTTTTTTTTTTTTTTTTTTTTTTTAGAGAGAGAGTCTCAAGCTGTCACCCTGGGTAGAGTGCCTAGGCATCACAGGTTACAGCAACCTCCAACTCTTGGGCTTAAGCGATTCTCTTGCCACAGCCAGGAGTTGCTGGGATTACATTCGCCCAGCCTCTGTTTGGCAGGCTGGGGCTGTATTCAAACTTTACATCTCCACTGTATGTGGCTGGTGCCTTAGTCATTTGAGCTACAAGCGCCGATCCAGATGGGGTCTCACTTTTGCTCAGGTTGATCTCAAACACCTGTGCTCAAGTGATCCATTCACCTCAGTGTTCCCGAGTTCTAGAATTAAATGCATGATCCAGTGCCCTGCCTCTTCATTATCTCTACAACTTCTGCTTACCTGTTGTGCTGCATATTCTTACATGATTTTCAGAATTCCCCAAAATGCAATGTATACAAGCAACATTTTTTTGATCTTTAAGATAATTGGTGCCTCTGTACTGTATTATGGCATCTTCCTAATATTCTTAAACAAGATTTTGCAGATAAAATGTGTAACTTATATTTACTGGATTCTGACAAAAAGCAAGTGGCTAAAATTGTTATTGTTTACATTTAATTCAGCTCTATCTAATCATTCTACACTAGACCATTTGCAAGAGCTCAGCACAAGTATTTTATTTCCAAAGATGATCCTTTTACAGGAGAAGTGCTACTTTTATGCCAACAGATCTGAGATCGTGCAAAACAAGATCAAAACACTCCAAGAAGATCTAGAAAAGAGAAGAAAAGAAATTCTAGAAATCCCCTGTGGACGGGCCTACATTGTTTTTCACCCTACCTTCTTCCCCTGCTACCCTTATTTACCCTTCACCTTTGGGCCCTGTATCCCAAAAAAAAAGGTTAGAGGCAGTTAAATCAGGTCGAGGTCCAATATCACTG
>CAUYPK010132033.1:0-33621 GCA_963574355.1 Loris lydekkerianus
AAAAAAAAACTGTCCGGGGGGCCGCGCAACTGCGTTGGGGGGGGGTTGCCAACCACTTTTTTTTTTTTTGGGGAAACACCCCCCCCCCCCCCCCCCCAGTGCTGTGAGCTGGTGTATTGTTGGGAAGCAAGAGCCATGAGCTGTTGGCAAAACGTTCAGGTGGTTTTTATTTTTCATGCAGCCTTTTCAGCATTCCCAAATAGCAAATACGGTTAACTGTTTGTCCAGTTGGTACAAATTCATAATGAATCACCCCTCTCTTTTGTAACAGGTTACCAACATCCTTTTGACTCTTGATTTGCTGACAGAACTTTTTTTGTGACTGAGAACTGGCTGACTTCCATGGTGCACTTCCATGCTTTGTTTCAGGGTAGCATTGGTACGCCCGTGTTTCATCACCAGGAATAACACGGCCCAAACCATCTTCTTGGCTTCCCAAAGGTCTTGGCAAACTTCTACCCTCCTTCGCTTTTGTTCATTGGTGAGATCCTTTAGGGCTGTTTTTTGCACACACCTTTCCCATGCCGAGATTTTCAGTTAAGGTTTTCCCGTTTCTCTGTTGATGTTTACTTGGTCTACTGTGCGTCTCAGGCAGCTGACAATTTTGATGCACCATTTGACATATTTTTGCGATGTTTTCATCAGTTCTGCTCATTATTGGCCACCCTGACCTCTCTTGATCAGTGTTGCTTTCTCTCCCCTCAGAAAAATATTTAAATCCATTTGAATGCTACTGTTTTCTTCATGGGATTGTCCCCATAAACTTGGACTGATATGGCCCTGATTTTACTTTCACCATTGCCAAGTTTAACAAGAAATTTACAACGGTTTGTTTGTTGCTCTAATCCAAGCTCCAACATTCTTGCAACAACACACAGAAACATGCAACGATCATGACCACCACTCAGAAAGACACGGCCACATGACATGGACACATCTGTGAGACGCTGACATGCCACGGTTAGGAAACCCTACCGAGCCAGCGTACATGCACGGGGGCAAATCTGCAAACTTAATTGTTAGACCTCATATAATCTCCACCAGAGTACAGACTAAGAACATAGAAGCTGCTGGTAAAGAACATGTGTGCTGTGACTAGGATGTTCTTAGTATAGATTCTAAAGTCATCTGTGCAAATCTGATTCGATGTTTTTCTTGATAATTTCAAGAGATAAAGAACCATACTTTTGAGTTAGGATATGAGACTTCCTGGTAGCATGGACTCCATGCACTGTTCTGATATTTTGATACCGTGGGATGAGGAATATTTTTGATAATAGATTAATAAGTAATTTCAGAACTTTGTAATTACCACCATATCTTTGATCACACTACAATATTAGAGAACAGAAGTTTCTGCATGTAATTCTTTATTTGATGATTTTAGTATATTTTCACCCATTCAACTATTAATTTCACCAGTTAGGGATACGCAGAATGTACCAGGCTTCATGCAAAGTAGTAGGGATTCACAGATGTATAAATAATACTCAGAATCAAGGAGTTTAGCATCTAATGCAGGAGATACATGTCAATAAATAAAGTTTAACTTATATAAAGTGACAAGGTAAATACTAAGAGAAATTTTGCCAAGTTACTGCTGTTAGCAGGGCACTACTGCTTTTATACAGAAAGCATTAGAAACAGAAAGTATATAAACATTGCACAGTAGATAAATCCAAAAGCCCTTCTTCCTTCTTTGAGCGTCTCCCATTCCACAATACAAACAACAGCTCAGAGGTCAAAAACATGAAACAATTCCCCGAGTACCATTAAAGCAGGCGAACAACAAGGTTGGTCGAGAGAGCAACATTCGAGCCTCTCTGTGTCCTCACCTGGCCTCTTCTCTGTACAGGCAGTGAATGACCTTTGCTGGCTCTGGTTCTTCCCATAAGGACACTAGTCCTGTAGGATTAGGGGCCCACCTTTATTACCTCATTTAACTTTAACTGCCTCCCTAAAGGTGGCATCTCCAAATTCAGTCACATTGGAGGTCACTATTGCAAATTCTAAATTTTAAAGGGGGCACAATTCAGTCCATAACACCTCCCACCTACGCAATCTCACATTTCTAACCCCTGGTCTCTGTGGGCTTTCTGCACGGCAACACTAAATTACTTGGCTCCCCTGAAATTTCCCACTTTTTTTCCCCCCAGGGTGTTGCTCATACTTTTCTCTCTGCTCACTTCTCTTTGCTTCTCTACCTGGCAAACCTTCAGCTCGACCTCTTCGGTGAGGCCTTCTCTGACTTATCACATTAAACTTTTGATGGTAAGTGCTCAATAAACAGTAATTTTGACCATATGAATCACTTAATATTTTACAAGATCTCCCAATATTGCTGAACTCTCAAGCTAGTTCTCCATGAAGTTACATTCATAGAATCTTGCTGTGCAATCATCTCTTTCTCCCACAGTTGGTATCTGAAGAGACAGGGACTCTTGTCACAGACTTACCAGGTAGAAATTTAATTGAGAAAATATATAATAGCATTGTTAATTTTATATCAAAGTCCACATCCAAATCTGATTTAGTGAAGGTGAAGGCTATCTAATTAGCAAAAACATTATTTAAATAAAAAGGGAAAAATGGGCACATCCAAGAAAGCCAGGACTCTAATGATGCAAGACATCCTATCCAACAGACTATTAATCCAGTGCACCATTATTTGTCCCAGACTTGATTTCAAGCCATAGTCCAATATGTGTCCCAAATATTGAAGGTGCAATGACATTTTCAAGTTCATGCCCCGTGTTTACAATCTGGTTATCACAGTTAGTTGGAACTTACAGGTCAGATAAGAGAAAAATCTAGTTGCTACACCTCCCACTTATCCTAGAAACTGTCCAGTGACCTTGATAATGTGGAACTCACATTATTTCACTGTACTCACAGTAATGTGTCTGATAATTAATGACATGGATGATGTTTCTTATGGTCTGTAATAGGCAGTCTGAGCTTAGAAATAAATATTAGTGTGAAACTTAGGCAAATTTATTTATTACTTTGGGGCTCAGTTTCCTCATCTGTAAAACACTGGTGATTGAATCCATCTCTCAGGACCACTGGCAGGATTAAATGAATTAATATATGTTAAATACTCAGTAAGCACTCAAATGCTAGCTATTATATTCAGTATTATTAAAGTATTGCTTACTTGGAGGTAGTCCTACTTATGTATAAGCTTCAGTCACACGATTTCACACAGACATCAAAAACTACAATTAACCAGGCAAGAGGATCTCCATCTGAAAGATGTTCTTAAAAGTTCTGTGATCTCTTTGAAGAACAGAACTTTTCTGATGGAGGTTTGTTGGGCCAGATTAGAGGATCTTATTCAATTGCTTTGGTATACAAAATGAGTAAAGTTAAAAAATAGAGGTGGTTAAAGAGGGGAAGCTATGCAGATAACCAAAACCCTGCAACACCATCAGCTGTTCTTTCGGAGTTGAAAATATTTGTAAGAATGCTATTAGAGTATAAGATTCTTTAGAATAAAATGGTATATCTTTTTTGTTGTTGTCCAGAGACAGGGTCTCTATCACGTGGGTTGGAGTACAGTGGTGTGACCTCTGCTCAGTGCAACTTCCAACTGTGGCTCAAGTGATCCTCTTGGCTCTACCTCTCATGTAGCTATGACAGGTGCATGCCACCATGCTAAGCTAATTAAAATTTTGATGAGATGGGATCTTTCTGTGTTGGCCAGGCTGGTCTCAAACTCTAGGCCTTAGGTGATCCTCTCATCTCAGCCTCCAGAAGTACTGAAATTACAGGCCTGAGCCATTGCACCCAGCCAAGCATACAAACTCCTAAATGCTTACATAGAAACCTCAAATTTTCAGAAGTACAAGTTGTACATAAATTCATTCTATGAACATCCAAGGAAATTACTTTTCGAGACCTATAACCAGAGTCTTTTTCTTGGTGTTAACTTGATGCCTGTTAAGTTCCTTGGCTGTGCTATCCATGGGAACTTTTCTTGGCTTGTTGCTCCAGTTCAGCAGTAATTTGGTGAGATATCTGAGGCAATCATTGTAAACAGAACTCTATCTTATTTTTTCTTCCCCCCTGTCACATTGACAAAACACTGAGTTGGGATAGTCAAAGGAACATGGGAACATTGCACTTGAACCAAAATGCCTGGAGAATGGGCAACTTTCCTCTGCAATAAATGACTACTCATTCCTTCCCGGTGTTCAGGCTAAAGCCTTGGGAGTCAACCCTAACTCTTTCTATGTTCATACCTCGTATCTGGTTTACAGAAATCCTGGGGCTCTACTTAAAAGAAGAGCCAGAAACCAATTACATCTTACTACCTCTGAGGTTACCCCTGTTCTAAGTCATCGTAACACCTCACCTTTATTAATGGAACGGTATTTTATTGCATTAACTGCCATGAAAGTATTTTACTCAGGCTAGTTTTGAGCCCAGGGCCTTGTGAGGCATGTTAAATTCATGTCGCTACCTTGGAAACTGTGTAATAAAACAGTGGCCCCAAGGAAAAATGCTTGCTTTTTCTAGCACGGCAGTCAGTATGCTAACTGGGTTCTTAGCTTCTAACCTTACCCTCCCTATGGTCTAGTCTTAGCAGAGTCCTTGATACAATCCATTTAAATGGTAAGTCACATCAGGCTACTCTTCTGCCCAAAACCTGTCTGTATTTACATCTAATATTTTCTATTAAGGTTGTCTGTTTCCTCTCCATTAGAATGTAAACACTATGAAGCAGGGATCTTTTTCTTGTTTTCTGCCATTTCCTCTTGCAAAGAACCAATACTAGGCACATAGTTGTCCAATAAATACATGTTAAATGAATAGATGAAAACTGCTTGCCCTAGTGTTACATCAGAAAATGTCTCCTAATTTTATCATCAAATTTTATATGAAAAAATACAAATACAAAGTTAAAAAACATTACATAGTCTAGTCACCTCATGCAAGAAAGCATTTTTAAGCACTGGGCCACAGAGACAATGGAGATTTCCCGGTATCTGAGAAATAAATTATTAACAATTTACACTATTATTATAGCATTATCAACAACAGTGAACATTTATGGAATGCTACCTCGTGCTAAGCACTCTGTGTACTGTATCTCATTTAGTTCTCTAACAATCTCTGAGGTGGCTAATGGTGTCAGGTTGTACAGGGAAGAGCTGTTACACCACACAGCCACTGTCTGTGGACTCCACAGCTTCCATAGTGTCTCCTTCCCTTTATGTACTCTCCCAGTTGGGAGCCAACAGGCAGGGTGGGAAATAGGAGATGATGAGTTTGCTATTTACTGTCTAGACATTAAGGTTTGGATTAAAGTGTGTTGATCTATACTTACCTCTTATAACATTAAAGCTCATCCTAGCCAGTTTTCTAAAAAATGTTCTAGACAGCTACTCTACGTGCAAATTGTGAACCCTACAAATGTTCACGTATCTTGTAAAAGATATGAAAATGTTTTTACGAGGGTTGTTTTTTGTGATAATTTAGAACAGTTCATTCAGCCTGAATATTCATTCTACTGAATCCTGTACAATAGCATTACATTTATACAGAGAAAAATTTATACTTATGAGTTAGTGATTCAGTTTTTATCGAAGACTAGGTGTCAGTAAACTTATTCTTCAAGGGCGAGCTAGTAAATAGTTTAGACTTGCAAGTCATATTATTCAATAGTTGTGGAAAGCAGCCATAGACAAAACATAAATGAAGGGTAAGGTTTTGTTCCTATAAAAATTTATTTTCACAATAGGTGGCCAGCTGTGGGCCATGGCTTGCTGACTCTGTAGTTAGAAGATTTTAATCTTAGTGGCCTGAATGAAATAAACCAGGTAAATTAATTCAATTACAGGTAAACTATCAAATTTACCTTATAAAAAACCCCTCTTTTACTATACAGAAACATCCATATTCTTGTAGCTAAAAATAATGACTTAAAAAAAAAATGACAGTTTAGCATGCAAATTAAGACACACATTTGGCTCTGAATTAAGCTGAACTAGTAAAAAGAATCTTTGTAATTTATTTTGCACACAGCACAAATGCAGGCGACACAGTAAGTACTTTATTCCCCACAGAAATGAAAAACATAAAACCTGGGAATCTCAAGTCTTATAATCTTCTGCATCATTCACAGCTATGCACGCTGTGGAATCTATTCCACAGGAGTCAGGAAAACCTTAACTTAAAGCACCGAGTTTCTAGGCATTACTATAAGTATCTTCACATTCTCTAATACATGCAGTCAAACTGCCTACGAAGCAAATACCAATTCACCTTAAACTTGAATGGACAAGGGAAAGCAGTTGGGGAACCAACAATTTTAAGTCTCAAAGTGATCCTACTTCTTTACCTTATTGCATTTTCTTCCATAAAATCTTAAACTTTTAATGTAGTTATATTCAATATGAAATACACTGAATTTTGAACATGCCTTAGTTTAGGATGTTTCTGTATGTTTTATGTCTTGAAAAAACAAAAACATATCTCTAATCTACAATATTCTGGCAATCTTTATTAGAAGTTAAATTTAGAATTTTAAAGCAAAGTAGTACGGTCTATTCATCCAAACACTACAGATTAAAAAAAATATGTAAATTAAGATACAAAGCTTATTCCAATGTACATTTTATAGAGGTATGTTTTCATTTTTTGAAGTAGGGTTCAATGGGCACTTTAAAGGTCTTGCTACCATCAGCTCTATATACCCAGAGATGACGGGATCCACCAATGTACGATAAGAACCGGTTGAGGCTGATGATGGATGCTTCAATAGGAATCTGATACATACAGGCTGCATTGTCATCTTCAGCAGAACTGAAGTCTTCCTTAAAACTCATCCTGATAGGCAAAGGGACTATTAGTTTCTTACGCCAAAAATACATGGAACTTCTTGTACAAAGGCTTCACTCTCTGCCTGTTGTCAGTAACTTGAGGGCCTTTTGCAGGTTCTGTACAGCAGTGCTTACATCCTCATACTGCAAAGCACTGCCGGCATATTTGCAGTATTTCTGAGCTCTAGCAAAGTCCTCTGGGGTTAGACGAATATCCCCTAGAAGAAAAATAATTAAGATATTTATAAAAATATAAAACGTATTTTGTTAGGTGAGTTACGTAAATATTGTTAAAACTAAAGAAGATATTTAAGGTTATGTAAAAACACAAAGGCATTTTTCATTCTCATATAAACTTTGATAAATTTTCTTTATTCTCTTTTCAATTTTTTCATTACTAATATAAACCATAGGTATGCCAATATATAATAACATACAAATAATAATTCCTTCAAGAAGCAATAAATTAGGAATCTTTATATTTTAGCAAATTAATTGCAAAAATCTTAAGAGTTTATGTGAAACAAGGAGACAGTAGCTTTGGTGTTTTTGTTAGAATCAGTGAGCCTCTTTATTCATGGAACAATACACACAGACTAAATCATTCAACCCTCATTTGACCTGGAATATAAATATATCTCCCAATAAAAAATTAGGCAAATAACAAGTGTTACATAAAACAGTTACATGTTACTTAATTTTTTTAGCATAAAAATGTTTGTGTCATCCCGTAAAATTCTTAAGCTTTACCAAAATTTTGTATGAATACCCGATTAAACATGTAAACAACCATTACAAATTATTTCTCCAAAATTTATTCCCACCCAGTTTTCTAGTCATATAAATAATTAATATGTAAAAAAGCACACTAAAAACATTTCATTTAATCTAAGATATAAATATCTTTAAATATATATTTTTTAAAGATAAAATTAAAAACCACACTGTATCTTGTCTTTTGAAATAATCATTTTCTATAGCAATTTTTATGAGGATTCGAAGGTATACTGATAAGAGGCAGGGTTACAAAGTACAATGAGCAGATGATATATTTCAATTTTATTTATCAATAGAATGACTTTGTTTAGTTGCTTTTAATTTTGCCATATATGTTTGTGTGTGTATGTGCATGCGCATACACAGCATAAAATTAAAACTTTGATGTTATCTAGGTAAAGACTTCAAAATAGGTAGCAACTCCAGGTAGGGTGACACTAAATTCTGATCCAAATTATTATTTTCTAAAATTTTCAGAAGGAATACTGAAGCAATGTATTCTAAAGTTTCTTGCTTAACATTAACATTACATTATACCATTAACAAATGAATAAGAAAAGGCAGCTTGTACTTTATCTTCAATACTTGTAAGTCTTCAAATATCTGTTGAGTCAGTATTATTTAAGGTTACATAAAATTTGGTCCTTATTATTGTGAATCAGAGATCACATATTGCAATCTTAACAGATATCAATTTAATTTCCTCAAATTTTGGTCTTGCTTCAAAAGCAAGCAGTATTAATAAACTAGTAGATTATAATTAGGTATTAAAAAAACCTGAACAGTTTCTCCACAATTCTACTTTGACTATTTGCTACCCATTAAACCTAAAAACAACTACCTTACAGTTTTACTGACGATTCTGTCAGGCATACTACAGTTCATATTTTTTCCTTGAAAAATACCTACCAGATTCTTTAATGGTTTTTCACAATATATTTATAGGCTCTAGTAACCTAGGTACACTTACTATCCAGTAAGTTTACCCTAAAGTACTGCTTATTTTGTGCGTTAGCATTCTATCTGCCCATCTTTTAATTGCCTATCTGCAATCTTTTAAATATACAAGGCATCTGTCCAGAATTTACTGGACTTTCTGGGAGAAAGCTGTAATGCTCAGACTTATCTTATTTTTACAGCATTAGCTTTAGCACTGTTTGGTTGAAATATCACTTATCTATTAATATGATAAAATGTGTAATATGGCAAAAACTTTGTTACTATTTTAGTTTTTATCAATTAAGCTTATCTACAATTATCTACAATGATAAAACTATTTTAAAATATAAACACTATTTTTTCATGAAATAATTTCAGTATTTATAAAATTGTTTATAAAAATTTTGTGAATGAAAATATTTTGATGGGAAAATAATTAGAATTAGATATATAACATATAAAGTTATAGTCATCTATAACAAACTATGCAACTAAATAAATATGTAACTGTAACTAAAATATGACTAACAATTTTCAGGTTTAGATTCAAAATGTGATTTATGCACAGAAAGATATGTTAGATTTTATTTTCAACAATTAAAAACCATATGCTTCAACAGCCATGTCAAAAAGTTACTTTTGCTATTTTGTAACATTAGGCTCTTATTTAGTTTAAAAAGACAGTAGTTTATAAATCATTAACAAAACATGATTAAAAAATTTAAATTTAACAAAAATAAAATCTGTCATCTAATATATTTCTTTAAAATTAGCACTTAGGCTGTGTGTGCTGGCACTCTTGTAATCCTAGTACTCTAGCGGTGGATTGCCTGAGCTCACGGGTTTCAGACCAGCCTGAGCCGGAGTGAGACCTCGTCTCTAAAAACAGCCAGGCATTGTGGCAGGCGCCTGCAGTCCCAGCTATTGGGACTAAAAAAATAAAAATAAATAAAATAAAATTAGCACTTAAAAACTTTCTCTTAATACAGAAAATCCAAAAAAAAAATAAAGAATAAACACTTTTCAGGAAAAGAATTGTTAAATATCAGTTTATTTGATTTTATACTAAAAATGGTACATGTAATCTTAATTTAATTAAATTATTAATTTTTTTGAGGCATACTCTCATTTGGTTGCTGCTGGTAGAGTGCCCTGCACCTGGCTCACTTCAAACACTTGGGCTCAAGCAATTCTCTTGCCTCAACTTCCCATGTAGCTGGGACTACAGGCACCTGCCACAATACCCAGCTATTTTTAGAGATGGGATCTCACTCAAGCTCAGGCTGGTCTTCAACCTGTAAGCCCAGGCAATCTGCCCACTTGGCCTCCCAAAGTGCTGGGATTACACGTGTGAGCTGCCATGTCCAGCTTAATAATCTTAATGCACCAAGATAAAAGCTGTTTTTTTTTCTATCATTAAAATTTACTAGAAGCCATAAGGAGAACCAGAAGAAGCACATTAGGAGCATGAAAGGTGTTTAAAGGATTTGAGAGCTTGTCTAATATACATCCTTCTTCTGAATGCCGTGGTTTTGTAAGTTCCAGATGGGCTGTGGATACAATCATCTTTCAAAGAGGGCTTCTCCCTTCAGAGGTCAGGAAAAAAACAGGCAAAAGAGAGCTATAGCTATCACCCAAATTCTCTACTGTAGTGGCAAAGAGAGCCCAGGGCAGCAGTGGATCATAGAAAAATCAGTGCATGCTCACTTGACGTAAGCATCCATTTCCAAGGTTAATTTACTGATGTCATGACAGAGGACAAAACATTTAATGTAGACTATTTCCAAAACTGGTCCCTCTTTCCAACTACATAGTGAAGGAAGTTTACATATTGAGAGCTCTGAATAATCTCATTTGGGTGTTATCTATTATCTCCTGACTGGAGTAGAGTAAGAGAACCATCCAACCTGCAGTTAATCTTGGAGGAAATATACAACACAGTACTGAACCCTTGTATACAGGTGTTGCCACAATATGTCCCTTAATAACCGCAACAATAGTAGTAATGAATATGGCACAATTGCACTATGTTAGGCACTGCCCTAAACACTTTTCAGATACTTCTCCATTTAATACTCAAAAACTTTATGAGGTAAGCTGTTACTCATACCCTCTTACTATTTAGAGCAGTGGTTCTCAACCTTCCTAATGCTGCGACCCTTTAATACAGTTCCTCGTGTTGTGGTGACCCCCAACCATAAAATTATTTTCGTTGCTACTTCATAACTGTAATTTTCCTACTGTTATGAATCGTAATGTAAATATCTGATACGCAGGAGACGCCAAAGGGGTCGAGAACGGCTGATTTAGAGGAACACAATTTATGGTAAAAGAGTAAACTGTAATTCAAGTACCTACCTCTCCAATTCCATTGTCCTCTTCAGAGTCAGCCACAAATTCATTACAAACTATTTAATATACATTAATATTAACATATACATTAATATAAACCATATAATATGTATATTAAAAAGTGATAAGTATCAGGCACTGGAAAGAAATTTGTAGCAGAAAAGGGGTTCAGGAAGTACCACAGATGGTGGTGATGATAACGATACTAGTTATAACCAACTTATTTTTGTTCAAAAACATTTTTTTAAGTACTTTTAAGTTCACTGCAACATCTAGAGAAAAGTATAGAGATTTCTCTTATCCATCCCCCTCCACACATGCTTTGCCTCCTTCATTATCAACATCGCCCACCAGAGTGGCATGTTTGTTACAAGTGATGAACCTGTACTGAGGTATCATTATAACCCAGGGACTATGTTCAGGTTTACCCTCGGTGTTGTGCATTCAATGATTTTTGACAAATTTACAATGACATGCTTCCATCATTTAGTGTCACAGAGAGACTCAATGCCCTAAAAGCGCAGGATGCACTCACTATCCCTCCTCTCCCTCACACTTGTCAACTACTGATCTTTTGATTCCATAGTTTTGCCTTTCGCAGAATGTCACAGAGTTGGAATCGTCCCACTAAGGGTCGTTCTGGCTGCTTTCAGTTAGTAACATGCATTCAAGTTCCCTCTGTGTCTCTTCTGGCTTGATAGCTCATTTCCTTTTAGCACTGAGTAACACCCCTTGTTTGTATGTAATGCAGTTTATTTATTCATTCACTTATTGAAGGACATTTTTATCGCTTCCAAGTTCTGGTAATTATAAGTAAAGCTGTAGAGTTCCTTCTTTTTTCTTTTGTAGACATAGGTTTTTAACTTCTTTGGATAAATACCAAGGAGGACAGCTGCTGGATTATTGGGTAAGAGTATGCTTAGTTTTGTGAAAAACTGCCAGACTGTATTCCAAAGTAGCTGTACCAATCATAAATGAGAATTCTCACTGTTCCATATTCTCACCAGGATTTGGTGCATTTTGACCATTCTAATAGCTGTGTAGTGGTATTTTATTGTTGTAATAATATGCACTTTCCTAATAAAATCTAACATCTTTTCATATGCTTACTTGACATCTGTTTATTTTCTTGGTGAGGTGTGTTTAAAGGTCTTTGGCTCATTTTTATTTAGGGGTCCTTTGTGTTCTTATTGTTGACTTTAGGAGTTCTTTGTATATTTTGGGTAATAGTCCTTTATCAGATAAATCTTTTGAAATGTTTCTCTCAATCTCTGTGTTTTCATTCTCTTGACAGTATCTTTCTGCAGAACAGAAGCTTTTCATTTTAATAAAATCCAGATTATAAATTTTTTCTTTTATGGATCATACCTTTGGTATTGCATCAAAAAAGTCATTGCCAAAACCAAGGTTATCTAAAATTTTCTTCTATGCTATCTTTTAGAAGTTTTATAGTTTTGCATTTTAAATTTAGGTATGTGATTCATTTTGAGTTAAACTCAGGATGTAATGCCTGTGTCTACATTCAGTTTTATTTATTTTTTTTGCATGTGGTTGTCCATCTTTCCTCCATAGTATTGCTTTTGCTCCTTTATCAAAGATTACTTGGCTACATTTATATAGGTGCATTTCTGGACTCTCTATTCTGTTCCACTGATACAACTGTCTATTCTTCTGCCAGTACCACGCTATTTTGATCACTATAGTTTCATAGTATGTTTTAAAGTCAGGTAGTGTTAGTGCTTCAGCTTTGTTTTTTTTTCTTTCAATATTGTGTTAACTACTCTGGGTCTTCTGTCATTCTATATAAACTTTAGAATCAGTTTGTTGGTATGTACCAAATACATTGCAGGGATTTTGGCTGGAATTACCTGAATCTAAAGATCAAGTTGAGAAGAACTAACATCTGGACAACACTGAGTCTTCCTATCCACAAACATGGAATCTCTCTCCATTTTGTTTTCCTTAGATTTATTTCATCTGAGTTCTGCAGTTTTCCTAATATATATATACTGTTAGACTTATGTCTAAATATTTCATTTTGGCAGGGTGCTAATGTAAATGGCATTTTGCTTTGTATTACTGTGTTTGTATAAACACAAGCACAATAGTACTGTGTTTCTAATTTCCACTTGTTCTGTGCCAGTATACAGAAAAGCAATTGACTTTTGCATGTTAACCTTGTATCCTACAATGCTGTTATAACTATTTCTTAGTTTTAAGATTTCAGATTTTCTACATAAATTATCAAATTATCTATGCACAAAGATAGTTTTATTTCTTCTTTTCCAATCTGTGTATCTTTTCTTTCTGTTTCTTTACTTATTGCACTAGCTAGGACTTCCAGTACAATATAAAAAGAAATGTATATAATGGTGGCAGCATATGGTGGTATGTGCCTGTAATCCCAGCTACTCGGGAGGCTGAGATCGGAGGATTGCTTGAGTGATTCTTTTAATGCCCCCGGCATCTGTAATAATGTTCCCTCTGTCATTTGTGATATTAGTGATTTGTGTACTCTGTCCTTTTGCCTTAAAGCAGTGGTTCTCAATCTTCCTAATGCCACGGCCCTTTAATCAGTTCACCCACAGGTTGAGAACCGCTGCCTTTAAAGCTTATCAATTTTATCTATCTTTTCAAATAATCAGAATTTTGTTTTATTCATATTCTCTACTGAGTTCCTGTTCTTAGTTTCATTAATTTGTAATCTTATTTTTAATGTTTCTTCTGTTTAGTTTTGTTCTTTTTTCAGTTTCTAGAGGTAGCAGCTTAGCTGATTGTTAGGTCTTCTCTAGCACGTGCATTCCCTCTAAGTACTGTTTTTGCTACATCCTATAAATTTTGGTTAAGTTGTATTTTCATTTAATTCAAAACATTTTAAAATTTCTCATGAGATGTCTTCTGTAACCCATGTGTTACTTAGATGTGTGCTGTTTAATCTCTAAGAATCTGGGGGATTTTTCCACTATCTTTCTGTTACTTGTTTCTTTAGTTCCACCTGTAGACATTGCCTGACTTCTATTCTCTCACATTTGTGAAAGGGCGTCCTATGACCTACAATGTGATCTATCTGAAATCACATTTTTTAGTTCGTGTAATATCCAGTTTTTACACATTCGTACCCATAGGAAATTAGAGTTTTGTTTTAAATGCTTTTTTCCCCCCTAAACAGAGTCACGCTGTATGTATTGTTCTGCAACTTGCTCTTTTATATCTAAATGATCTTTTCACATGAGGCTATCGTATTCAATATGTGCACAGTTTTCCACAGTTAAAATGAATCATAATTAATAAAACCACTTGCCTATGAATGGGCATTTAAGATCACTTTCTTTGATTACTACAAACAATGCCAAAGTTTCTGTGTAAATATATTGTGCCAGTGTCTAAGTGTTTAAGATAGACTCCTAAAAGTGAAAGAGCTAGGTCAAAAGCATAAGCACTTATACGAAACCAAATTCACTTTAATTTTCAATTTCCCTAATTACTAGTAAGGATGGGCAGCTTTTATATATTCATTACACATTTGTATTACCTGTTGATTTTCTTGCCCATTTTTTCCTACTGATTTGAGCTTTACTTATTCATTTGTAGGCGCTCTTTATACATGCTACGGACATTGATTCTTTACTTATCTGTCATGGTTTGGATATGTGACCCCCTTCAATCCTTATGTAGAAATCTGATTCCCAGTGTTGGAGGTGGGACTTAATGGAAGGTGTATGGATCATGGGGACAGAGCTTCATGAATGAATGCCTGTGGGGGTGTGTGTGTGCTCATGAGTAAATGAGTTCTTGCTTTATTAGCTTTAGCAAAAGTTGGTTAAAAAGAGCTTGGGATTTCTCCCCCTTTCTTGCCATGTGCTCACTGCACTTTCCCACCTGCTCTCACTTGCTTCCCATCATGAGTAGAAGCAGTCTGAGGCCCTCATTAGAGGCAGATGATGGGACACCTTGTACAATTGTGAGCTGAACCTCGAAATCTCTTTTCTTTATAAAATACCCAGCCTCAGATATTCCTTTATAGAAACAAACAAACAAACAAAAAGCAGACTAAGATACAATCAAATATTTCCGATTTATTATAGTTACATTTTATTATAATGAGGAGGATCTTTAGTTGTATGGAATTTACTACTTTTAATTTGTCAAATTTGTTATGATAAAACCAAATGAGACACAAGGTAGTGAGATAGGTATGTAAGGTAATTTTCTTCCCTGACAGCTGATTGTTGTAATGTCACTTGTCACAATGAACCAAATGGCACCTTCATCATTAATGCCCATACTGTGTGGCCTGATAGATTCTCTATTCTGTTTCATCAATCTATTTGTCTATTCTTTTTCAGATATTTTCATATTAAATTGTAGATAAAGCTTTTAAAGGTGGATTGGACTATAGAGAGGAATGTGGAAATCAAATTTAACAGAAGAAAATAGAATACAGCTCGGCAGGTTACCTATCTATCAACGGATAAATCATTTTCCACTATTCCTTACTTTAACACTACCTGCTCTCCATGAAACACAAAAATACCTGTAAAACTAAAAGTTTTAGGATTCAAAGGTCATCTCAGCTCTTAATTTTAGGCCTTATAACTCATCTGCTTTTGCTAAGACTGGAAAAAGAGGAATAAATTTAAAGTAACTCAGACACTCAACTATAAGTAAACAACATACTATATTTAAATACATACTAAACGACACAGTTCCCAGGGCTCGAAGACATGACTCCTTATCAGAAGAGTGAGCGCACTGCGCTCCAACACAGCATATTCTTCTAATCTCTTCATTCCCCTTTTTTTAGACTTTGAACCAACTGAAGATAAATCTCTCACCACCAGACCAGAAGTCAACTGAGTACAGAATTAAAGAAACAAAATTTATACAATTCATATTATGTTCAATGTGGTATTACCCAATCCCCATGCTAGGGACCATGTTGGGCATTTTATTATTTTCAGAGTGATATGAGCATATGATTTAAAAATTAGGGCAGAATTTAAGTTTATATCATAGGTAAAGTCATCTGCCCTGTCCCTCCCCAACACATTCCAAATTATTTCTGCCTTTTGTTGTTTTCTAGGTTACTTCCCTAACCCTAACTCATAAGCTTATTATACTGTTTCTTACCAATTTTTAGATATTATTTGTTGACATGATACTATGAAAAATAAGAGTTTAGCTCACCACACTATTTTCTCCTTCTTTCTTGGCCTATCTCCTTCCATTTTTATTAGTTCATTTAATTTCTCTAGTTACTTACATTTATATTCTATTTTTCATTTTATCAACTTTAGAAAAAATCTCCAGCATTCTACTTCTGGACACTTCCAATTGACAACTTTCATCCATACTTTTCACCTCTCAAATTTTAGAAACATATTTCTACCTTCACTTGTCAGTGTTAATATTTATACTCTGTCCTGAATGAAGTATTCTGGGTTTTGTGATAAACCTTTTGCCATCTGAAGGAGAATATTCTTTGTGTCTAAGTCAAATGAAATTATTTTCTTTTTATTTCATAATTCTATTAAAATCATGGCATATTTTTGTTTGTTTTCAAATTGTAATTTCTTGTATAATTTTTAATGTTTTCTTGATCTTTTAGTTTTTGGTTTCCTTTTCCTTGCTGGAAGAAGGATTCTGTGGCTTCTTATCTGTCTTTTGTATTCTACAGCTTCTTCTTCCATATTACGTAGACTCTATTGATTTTTCTTAAAGGAGGGGAGTTCTCAGATTTCCTATTCTAATTTCAGAGCATTTTTCCCCAAGCTTTGGAAAGGTGTTACACAATTTTCTTTCTTTAGACTATTTTAGGTTAATTTCCCCATTTCTTATACCTTATATTTCTCTTTCTCTTGATTATTACCTTTAACTTAATGGAATATATCCTAAAGTAAGTTCCTTAAAAAAAGAATGTGCTAAGTAAAGTTTCAGAGTTTGTACATATTTAAAAGTACTTATTTTGTCCCCACACTTGACTGATAGTTTGGTTAGGTAAAGAACTCCAGGGTTTTGATTCTAGCTATAGACTAAGGATTAATGATCCTTTTTCTTGAAACTACATTAAAATGATAAGGTAATATTAAAGGAAATAAATCCATAAAATTAAAAAAAAAAAGAGAGAAGAGAGAAAAAAATTAAAAAGGGAGAACTGTGAAGAGATTTAAAGTACATATCCAGAAAATTATGGAACAAACTGTCTAGACAGTGCGAGGACTGACAAGGTAGGTATGGTCTCTAACCCACCACTTCCCCAGAAGGATCTCCTTATTCCACGGCTGACAGTTAGGCAGGTAGGCTATGGTCAGACAGTTCCTACTTACATAGAGAGAACAGAAAAATTAAGTGGGAAAATACACCTGCACACATAATATAAGAGGAAATTCAACAACAGTTACCAAAAATAATCAATCAAAGTTTTCACTGTAAATATAAAAGGACTAAATCTCACTAGACATAAGAAAAAAAAAAATACTGTAAATGAAGAAGACCAATATAAATACAACCTTGACTTTGGGTAAAAGAGAGAAGTGGGGAAAGTAGTAAAGATTATAATTAGCGAATCAATCACCTATGGAAGCAACCAACCAACAAACCAACCAACTAAAATAATTAACCTCAGAGATTTTTATTTTCAACAATGGTGAGTTTCTTTCTTTTTAGATAATCTAATAACTTAATAAAGATAAGGAAGATCACAGTCACACACACAGAGTGATCTTGAATAACTATAATCCAGCATCAACTTCCATGACAGCTTTGGCTACGTTTGTGCCACTATATTCAGAATACAAAACCAAAACCAAACAAAAAAAACTGTAACAAAGGGAACACCTTGGATTTCAATATTATTAATAATATTAAACAATCCTGGTTCATTTGAGAATCCAGTGAACATAGCATTCAAGAAAATGTATTTCTAATTACCTAAAAACTCTTAAATGAGAACATTTAAATATATAGCAATCCCAAGGTAAAATTACAAAATAACACCCTAAACAGGAGATATAATAATAAAATATCTTACAAAATAGTTAGCTGACTTACCCTGGGAAACTGTACCGAAAAGTGTGGGATCAATGGCAGGAATAGTCTGTGGAGTAGGCTGGATAGCACTGCTTGCTACACCTGCAAATCAGAAAAATATAACTGCGTGTTACATCTTTTAATTATGTATTAGGAAAGTGCTTAAAGGATCACGGGGGAATTTCATTATTTCATTTAACTATATTAAAACATTAATGGATTTTAAGTGCATATACTTAGTTGATGTTGGAGGTTGGTAGAGAAAATACGCAGAAAAATATTTATGAGAGTTTGCATACCTGTATTGGCTGTACATTTCCTAATATGTAGGAAATTTGTTTATCTAATGCTTCAATTTATTTCTCAATTAAAGCTTACCGAATATCTGCAGAAATAAAAGATTTCCTTCCCACTTATTAATTTTTTAGTCAAATAATTTTGGGAACAGAATAGGACACAATTTACTGTATATACTCGAGTATATACGGTATTTAGTTTAACTTAAAGGATGAGTCCTATTTCATCATTACACATGTAATTACAAATTATACATTTCAAATTTTCCAGTTTTAACATTTGAAAAATAATATTTCTATAAATCCAATAAGCAATCAGTGTAGCCTGACTTTGGTTAGCACTTGTCAAAACTGTCACATTTAGTAAGTAAGCATTCTTGACTAATGGTAAGGAATATGCTAGAGTTAAGGATTATTAATCATCTAAAAAATTAACAGAAAGTGTTGAAGCATTCTTAAAAAAACCTTAAATGATTCAATCAGCAAGGAATGCAAAAGGAGAAGAAAAGCTGATTACTCCAAATCAATGAAGTTATTCCCCCCAAACAGGATCCATTTACACCAAACAGGTTAAATTGGAATAGGCAAATTGTAGTAAGAGTAAAGTGGAAAAGGCAGCAGATAAGGAAAAGGGAACAGAAGAAAGGGTGAAAATAAAGCGGGAAAATTCTTGGGGCACAAAAACATATCTAATAATTCTAGAACGTTGGTTTCACAAAAAATCATTGAAGTTCTAAAATATAGTGTTTCTAGTATGAAATTCTGACTTTCAAGAACTTTCTCATCTCCACCTAAGGGAAAAGGTAATTTAAATAAACACTACCGTATATACTCGAGTATAAGCTGAGTTTTTTTGGCACAAAATTTGTGCCGAAAAACCCGAACTCGGCACAAAATTTTGTGCTAAAAAAACTCGGCTTATACTCGAGTATGTACGGTATTTTACTTCATTTAATTTTGTTCTAGGGCAAACTTGTTTCATTTTACAGCCTTTGAAGTATTAAAAGTAATGAAAATCTTATTTTTTAACTAAAAATTGAACTAATAAATATTTTAAAAGTACAAAGGGATACAGATGAAAAGTGAAGTACAAATTTTAAATAGTACAGAAAAGTATAAACGTGAAAGCTTGCCTTTTCCTATGTTCAACCGCTTCAAGGTCATTACCAGTTTCTCAAACACCCTTCTGTTCACACAAAACCATGTGAGCCCACTCCAATCTCTCTCTATATCGATGCTGTTCTTTGCTAAGAAATCTGTGTTTTGAAATTTGAACATCATAATTTCCTAGAAGGCATGCTTTGTTGTGTGTGCATTTTACAAATGGCAGTAAGTTCTGCATACTACATTGTTCTGTGCATTTTCCCTTACTGTGTCATACCAATAAACCCAGATTAATTCATATAAATATGCCTTGTACTTTTTAATGGCTACATAGTGTGTTCCATGCTATGCATGTATCACACTTTATAAAGCAAAGCATTACTGAAGAACATTTATTTCTAATCTTTTGCTATTACAGATAATACTATAGTAAAGATTCTCATATACAGTGCATGCATGAATATATTTACAGAAAAATTAATAGAAGCATACTTGCAAAGTTATGAGACATACAAATTTTAAATCAACTAATTCAATGAATATTTTTTGCTTGGTTTTTCAAGTGCTAACGAAATATATTATTATAAACATTCGACGTAATTTTCTCCACAAAACTTGCTAAACACTATAAAGCACGTAAGTAACAATATTTAAAAAAGATGTTAGAATGTAAGATCTGAGAGGACTCTTCAGAGACTACTTAGTTAAGTCTGGTGCTTTGAAGCAGCTGTACCTGAAACTTATGTTAATAATTATATATATTCTTCACATAGAGCTTTATAAAAAAGTAAGAGCATAACATTTTCACAATTCAATCTATCATTGCTATTCCTTTCTAAGAAATTTCAATGTTGCCTAAATTAAAATGCTCCAAACCAGTTCTCTCTCTCTAGGGAAAAAGTATAGTTCTTGGTCAACAACCTGCCTTAATTCTTAAATGTTTATTTGCATATCTCCATATGATTGACAGGCAATACTATCAAGAAAAAAACATAATTTACAGGGAGAACATTTTTAGTTATGTAGCAAATTTTAAAAATGGTAGTTTGCGTTTTATTAAGTAATGTGGTTAGTCACTCCACTAGGCTTTTGACTGACTACATGTTCAACATGCCTCAGGCAGCATGGTCAGAAGATGCCGCTTTGCGTTGTCTTGAAGTACCAAGGCAAGATCTGTCCTAAACAGACATGCTCCCACTGGGGGCTAAAGTACTAGCTCCACACAATCTCATAAATACCTGTTAAGCTAGTAAAAGGTTTTTAATTTATGCTATGTATTTGTTTTTTGAGATGCTCAGATTTAGTTACTTTTCCTTCTTTCTTGACATGGATAGATTTCATTTCTCAATTTACAAATGGGTTCAAGTCCCCTAGACTGTAATACTACACATGTTGGAATAGTATGATAATAAAAATATTTCTGGGGGAAAGCAGAAAGAAATTTCTTTCTATTGTTTAACAATAAAGAAGTGTTAACAGTAATTTCTGGGCTGGGCACAGTGGTTCACGCCTGTATTCCTAATACTCTGGGAGGCAGAGGTGAGTGGAGTGCTTGAGCTCAAGAGTTCGAGACCAGCCTGAGCCAGAGCAAGACCGTGTCTCTAAACATAGCTGGGTGTTGTGGTGGATGCCTGCAGTCCCTGCTCCTTGGGAAGCTGAGGCATACATCAAAAGGATTGCTTGAGCCCAAGAGTTTGAGGTTGCTGTGATTATGAGGGACTGTACTGAGGATGACAAAGTGAGACTCTGCCTCACCCCCACCCCAAACAAAAACAGTAACTTCCGGTTAACTTCTAAGTACATGGTTATACGGCATATTAGATGGGATTAATACAAAGAATGAAATGTAAGATTCTAATTAAAGACTAAATTGTTCTATTAACTAAATGGCATGGAGTCTGAAAAAGGAGGTTGTGGGTGTTGGTTATAAAACTATAGAAGATTGTCCACAAAGTGTAATTCAACACAACCCTTGAAGAAAGGAGCATTTGGAGAGGCACGGAAAAAGGGAGACACACATTTTACCTACAGGGAGCAGCATAAGCCAAAGTTAACAAAAAAAAAAAAAAAAAAAAAAAGGACTGAGTTGAGTAAAACCTCAGTGTAATCATGGGAGTCAGCATTCAAAGAAATGTGTAAGTCCCAGTAGCAACAGAATATCTAACCCTAACAGAAGAACTCAGGCAGTACATGGTACTTCTGACACAGTAACACATCTCAGATTTTGATCTATACCTGGGCTGAGCTGCATTTACAGTGAAAAGGCTAGCATTAATTTTAAAATAATTCTGTTATTCACTCTGATTAGATTTATTACTGAGGTCACCTGCTATGATATTTAAGGACTGTAGAAAGCTTATGATTCATGAGAAAGAAACAAACAAAAAACAAAAACTACACTGTATCACCTACATGTGATATTTACACAGTGCTTAAAAGCACAAAAAACAAACACTTAGTCTGTTTAAACAATCACTATCCCTGTCCTCATTGAACCCCTTTTGCTTTTTTGTGGAAGAACTAAAAACTGTAAATTAGTACATACTATTCTTTTCAGCTATCTTAAGGATTTCCCTTTGATAAAAGTGCATCCTGGACCTTTATGTGAGAGAAAGTAAATCATTCTTAAAGTAAGTAAGAGGGGAAACATCTGCTATATTTATGTAAACCAAAAATGTTATTTTGTTTTTTATTAGGCAACTATGAACTGATTTTTTTATTGTTTCAAATATAATAGAAAAAAAAATCTGGGGCTAAGAGGAGGAGACTCCAACACCTCAAATCAATCTTAAGGGCAAACAGACTATCAGGAAAGTAGGTTTAGACTTGATGGGATTTTACTTCCTTGGAAGGAGGGATATAGAAGGGAAGTGGCCAAAACATGAAGTCAAGAAAACTTGGATTCAGATTCTGGTTCTGTCACTTACTAGGCATGCTCGTTTTCCAAGGATAATTGCTTACTCTCTTCAGAGTTTGTAAATTATAAACAGCAATATTTAATTTAGTTGCTGTAAGAATAAGTGTGTGTAAATCTGCTGACAATTATTTATATGCTAAGTCTGGAAGAATATATAAAATAGAAAACAATTTCATCCTACAAAAGTTGTAAGGATTTTTTTAGTTTTATTCCCTGTTATGAGGAACAAAAGTGAGAAAACAAGAGGCTCATGTGCCATAAAACTTCCCAACAGAACACAACTTCTTACTTAGTATCTATCTTTATGTCATGAAAAATGTATTATAACCAGGAGATACTATTAGTTTGAACATATGAAACTATCAATATTTTGTCATTTTTCTTATACAAAATTAGAATCAGCAATTTCATATTGATCAATCTAATACAGCTCTCCTACTCAAGTGTTTTACACTCATTGTATGTATATATAATATTTTTGTGTACATATATAAATGTATTTGTGTATGTGTCTATACCACAACTCCGTCCTAAGATACACTGCCTGAAGCAGTACTCCGTGGAGAGGAGGGGGGCAGCCTTTCTATAATGTCAATATCCTACCCGGAGGTGTGATAGATCTCTTGATTCACAAAACAATTTTGTAAGTGTACATTAACTTATCCTCTCTTTCTTTGGCAAAGAGACAGGAAGGAAGAAGGAAAAGGAAAGGAAGCTAATTTGCTAAACACTGAATTTTTGTTGGACATAGTACTACTTCAAGTTTTATATCTCTCCCCCTTCAAGAATTAAAATAATCATAAGTAGGTATGATTAATTTTATGTCCAACAGGAAAAATCTAAGTCAAGAGAAGTTGAATTTGTGGTTTAGCAAGGGATAGAAAGTTACAGTCAATACTATTTGATTACAAAAGGCTTTTTCCCCCATGGCCCCAGCATGAGAATGCCTATGTCTGGGTCTCTTGACCTTACTGTTTAAACTTTCCAGCATAATTTGAACAGTATTCATCTAAGGCAAACATACCTAAGTAGCTGGTTTTGCTTACATTATTCTACAGTGGAAATACTGGTTGTTTCTAAAATATAATAAAATATTTAAAACAGGGTTCCATGAAATTTTACTTACAAAACAAATTCAAATTGGTTTGTCTTTAATATCATTACATAGGACATAAAGCATTGAAGTGTCAGGGTAAAATAGACACAAAAGAGATCAGTGCTAAATTATCATCAATAATCTTAAAGGCAAAATATTAGCAGTATGTGTAGATAACATAAACGTGAAAGTTTTAAAAGAGGAGGAGACTAATCACAATTGCCACTACGATGGTAGAAAAAGAAAACTTTTAAACGTAAATTCAAATGACACAAAATAACCTACATGGTAAAATAAGGCTAACAACTCCACGTCAATGAAATAATAGTGTGTAACATAACAGAGGACATTAGCAATCAGAGCTCAAAGGACGATCCTTAATCCATTAATCAAATATTTTCAGATGTTTGTAAAGTTTAGTACTCATAGATCATCCTTACACTGGGATAAAAGTAAATTTTTAAGAACAACTCCTGAAATAATTACAATAAATTAAATGTAATATTCAAATAATCACTGCTAATGCCCCTGTATTTGGAAGGAAGGGTGACAGTTTATCAAGAATACACGTAAGTGAAAGAGCACTTCTAATTTTGTGAAAGTATCTTTCTCTACTGACATTGACTACTAGAGACTAGTTTCATCAGATTTTTTTTTTCCTAAGAAAACACTAACATACATCATCAATTTATTCAAAGATAACAGATATCCTGTCTCAGTTTTTTTTTTAATTCATACATTTGTAAGGTTAAAAAAATAACCTAAACCCTTCCTTTCACTTGTCTAGGTTACACCGTTAGTGAGATTCTACACCTCAAAAGTGCTCTCCATCATTAATAATACCCATGTCAGGCCAAGACAAGGATCCTCAGGGAATGATGCAAGACAAATTTAATCTTACTACCACAGGGACGTTGACCAACACACCCTATATAAACCCACCCACCTCAGTGCTATTCTTAAACTACAGTGAAGGGGAAAGGAAGGAAAGTGGAGGAAAAAGAACAGCGATATACATGCCAAAACCACAGAAACTATTATTAATGAAATATAAGGTTAAATGTCATCGATATAAATAAATATTTGTCATTTCTTAAAAAATTATCATATTAAAACTTCAATTAAAGAAGTGGGTTCAAAAAAAATTTAAGGGCCTTATTATCTTTATGACCATTGTTAATGAAGCACAAATATGATCAGTAGTACAAGGGAAAGTCACAAATTGTTCCTTTTCAGTTTCCTACCTGTGCTGTGAGGCACTTCTGCTGGTGTATTTGCGGGAGCGTGTGCACCGGGAGGAATCTGTATTCCAGTGTAGTTGCCCGATGGCATGTTGCTTGGGTCGTAAGCTGAAGATGACGATGGCTGAGGGGGCTGAGTGAGCAGAGAGGCTGCTCCAGCATCTTCATTTTCTTCAGCGTCTATCACATGAGATATACATGATGTTAAAGTAGGAATTTTGAAATACAAATGCCAGGTACTCTTATTTTGCTACACATATGACAAATGAAACCTTCAAATCCAATTATTTTTAAAACGACTTGGGAGCATTTTAAGTTAAACATGTAACACAACAATTTTGCCCTCACTATTCACCCAGAGCAATAAAATATATGCTGTATATTCACATAAAACACGCGAAATACGTCTAAAAAATACATGTAATTGCAGATTATAATACATGTTCAAGCAGATTTATTCTCAAACTGCAAACAGTGACAATGTTCATTAGCACCTGGACTGATAAAGAAACTGGTCTCACCATACAATGAAACACTACCGAGCAGTGAGAAGGAATAGACTACTGACGCACAAGTATGGGTGAATCTCACAATAACAGCTGAGAGAAATTTGCTGGGCACGAAGAGTATTGCATGACTCCATTAAACGAAGTTCTACAACAGGCAAAACTAACTTACAGTTTAAAAAACAAAGGAAGACAGAAATTACCTCTCAAGGTGTAATTGACTGGAAGGAGTGGGAGGTAATTTTTTAGGGTAACAAATATTGGAGAGGGGTGGGTACTAAAGTCATTGAATTACATCCTTAAGAGGTATGCATTTCAATGTATAAAGCTTTTATATCCAAACAGAAACACCAAAAGATAAAAAACTGAACAAAAAACTCTGCATTTTACAGTGATATGGGATACTGATTCTGACTCTATTATCTGTGTTTTTTTTAGACATCAGCAAATGAATGAATTGATGCTAGTAGGAGCCAGGCTTCTTAAGTGTTATTGAATGAATGAATATATCTATTGTATTAGGGTTCTCCAGAGAGGGAGGACTAGTACAGTGTATTAAATATGCCTAGATAAGATATATGTAGATATGATTATAGACTTAGTTATATTGAGAGGGGATTTATTAGGGGAACTGATTTACACAATTATGGAAGCTGCGAACTCCTACTATAGGCCACCACAAGCTGGAGACCCAGGGATGCTGGCTAAGTTTAAGTCTAAAAGCCTCAGAGCTAGGGAAGCTGAGGGTGTGATTCTCAGTCTGAGGCCTGAGAACACAGAATGGAAGGACCACTGGAGTTAAGTTCTTAAGTTCCAAGTTCAGAAAGCCTGGAGTTCTGATGGCCAATTTATAATTTCCAACTGACCTTAAGGAGGAGGAGAGTGTCCCAGCGCCAGGAGGTGGCAAGAGAAGTTTCTCTCCTTTTATTTTCTGTTTGGGCTGGATGGTACCTGCCCAAATTGAAGATACATCTTTCCAACCCAGTCCACGGACTCAAATGCCAATCTTCTCTGGAAATACCCCCACAGACATACCCTCAAAGGAACATTTTACCAGTTTCCTATGTATTCCTTAATCCAGGCAAGCTGACCCCCAAATTGACAATCACAAGTCCAACCTCATCAATCTGACAGCCAGAAGCATCTCCTTAAACCATGCTTAATCTCTAAATAAAATTTAGACAGTGACAAGGTTAGAGATCTGCCTTACAGGGTACAACTATCCTGTGTACAACCAAAAATGCCCTATTCCTTTTCCCAGAAGGAGAGGTAAAGTCCTAAGGTGATGTTTACTCCTCTCCTGATTATCTCATAACATGGATACTATGATGCAAAATTAACAATTTAAGAAACTGATATAAAGTCAATATATCTTTAGTGACATGATAATGAGAGGAATGAAAACAAAGTATTTGGTTAACATACATACCTACACACACACACACACACACACACACACACACACAAACATTAACAAAACACAAAACACTCATGACAACTGTAGTCCTCATTTCTGCAACCAGTCACCTGGCCAGAGCTGTTATCTGTAACTACCACCTTCCACATAATACCATTTACACCTGGAGTTATCTTGGAAGAGTTAGTTAATTTAAAAATACAACAAAATATAATGATACACTGAGAAAAAGAAAAAAACAGATTATGCTTTTAAAGACAACTTTTCTCATACATACTCAGATTTAATGACATTCTCTTGTAGAGCCATTCGTCATTTCTGAGGAAGTATTTCTAGATATTATGACTTAATGCCTGATTATGATATCAGATTATATTTTAAATTAATAAGCTGAAATTCTTACTCTATCCATATTGGAAAAAATGAGGAAGCTTGTTGTAAAGAGAATGCTAAGGCTGTGGCTGAACCACCGTTTGGCAAAGAGATAATGAGTGTGACTCATGAACTTCATCAGCCATCACAGCAGAAGTCTCCAGTGCTCTAGAGAAAGGTATTTACAAAGAAAATAAAGTTAAATGAGGTCATAGGGTAGTGTCCTAATCTGATAGAACTGTGGCTTTACAAGAGGAGGAAGTAGGGAGGGCAGGGTCTCTTTTCACACAGAGGGAAGGTGGCTATCTGAAAGCTAGGTGAAGATAGGTTTCATCAGAAACCAAACCTGTTGGACCTTGACCTGGGACTTTCTAACTTCCAAAACTGTGAGAAAATACATATTCTCCTAAATAAAGTAACTCAAGAATGGAAGAAAAAGTATCCAATGTACTCAGTACTTCTATGAAACTAATTTATATTTACTCACACTTTCTTATGAAATATAGATCACAACTATAGCCCACGATGAAGGAGAGAAATGGAGTGGGAAGGGAGGTTTGACAGAGGGAGGGTAAAAGGCGACCCCTGTGGAGCACACTGCAAGGGCACAAGTCAAATCTGTCAAGTATAGAACATAAATGTCTTAACATAATAATCAAGTAAATGAGGCGAAAGCTATATTAATTAGTTTGATATGAGCACTTCAAATTGTATAAAAAAATCAACACATTGTATCCCACATGTGCATAAATGTATTCATGATGTATGTGTATATGACTTAATTAAAAAAATTTTTTTTCTGTTCTTTAAACCATCCAGTGTGCGGCATTTTATTATGGCAACCCAAGCACACAAAGGAGACTGGAGTAGGGAATAAAGCTGGAAGAAAAGGTGGGGTCAGGTGGTGAATCTTGCTGGAAGGCTGAAGGATCTTACGGTAAATCTTTTCTTGCAGACAATTGGAAGCAGTAAGCAGACTGACACAAAACATCCCTGATTATGATCAGTATTAAAGTAGAGAAGGAAGTATAGTAAACATTCTAACATATTAGAATGTGTTAGAAAACATTCTAACATATTAGAAAACATTCTAACATATGAGAAAAAGTGAAAAATAGGTTGTGGCAACACACTTAAAAAAAAAAAAATCTAATTCTACTGTCACGATAAAAATCAAAAAGGCAATCATGTCTTAGAATGGTCAATTTAAAACATTTAATGACAATTTTAATATTATATTATTCCTGCTATAGAAATAGTGAAAAAAATATAGTACTTGGAGAAATCAAAAATTCAAATTTTGATTCTCCTCTTTTTGAGATTCTATAACCTGAGGCAGGCCAACAGCCATGTGGAACCTCAATTTTCTCCTCAAATAAAACAGGAGCCAAATAAACTACCTTGTAAGGATTTCTGATGGCATGAGACAAAATATGTAAAAATGAATTGCAGGCTTTAAGAACATGCGAATGCAAGGCATTTATTATATAAAATTGGTACAAGAAGCATTTTAAATGAAAAACTAATTTAAAATTTAGGTGAAGACATATCATGAAACATGCTTCAGGTATCGACAGAAACAGAATACTGCATCTCTAGAAGATAAAGTGCAAAATAATTTACACATAGCATTCATTTGTAACATCAAATTCCTTTTTCACTGAGTGGTATAATAAAACTCTTAAGAATTCTCTGGATAAATAAATGAAATACAAAGGTTTTCCTGTCTTCCCTATTCATTCTTTGTATTTGTTTGATTTTTTTGTCTTTTGGGGGGACTTTCATGGAGGTATAATTTATATACAGCAAAAATCATGCTTTTAATATTAATCCATAGTATTTGTACATGTTTTTTAGGTATTCAGTTTCGAAAACTTTATATAGTGTATAATCACCAGCATAGCTACAACGTGGAATATGCCCATCCTCCCCCTAATTTTTACCATGTTCCTTTACCTACCCCTAAGAACTCACTGATCTGATTTCTGTCCCTGAAGCACTGCCTTTTCCAGAAATGTTACATAAACCCAAGCATACAACTGATAGACTTTTGAGATTAGTCCATATTGTTACATGTACCAGTAGTTCACTGCCTTTAACTGCTGAGTAGCAGTCCGCTGCAAAGATGATACAAAATTTGTTTCATGCATTTGCAAACTGATGGCATGTGGTTTATTGCTAGTTTTTAGGAATTACAAATAAAGTTGCTATAAATATTCATGTTTAGGTCTTTGTGTAACTGTATGTTTGCATTTCTCTTTTTGGTAAATAAAAGCCTAGAAGTAAGACTTCCAGTTCTTACGCAAAGCATGTGCTTGATTTTATAAATGCCAATTCTTTCCCTATAATGCATTATGAGAGAGCTCAGCATCTTTTATCCGCGTGGTATGTACTATCAGCTTGTTAAATTTTAGCCTTAGATTCTAGTAAGCACATAGGTTTTCTTGTTGTTTTCATTTTTTTCCCCTAATGACTAAAGGTTTCAGCATCTTTACAGGTCCTTACTGGCAGCCTACTTATTCTTAAATGATAAATGGAAATACTCATCTGCTATATTTGGTCAGTGGATCCTTATACAACCTTGTACATACTGCATACCACTCATGCAGATCTGCAGCTTAGAACTGAAAATTGAGGACAGCGCGCATATTCAGAAATCACTAAAATGGGCTAAAAGTACTAAGATACCATTTATTTCATCATTGCATATTCACTTACTAGGTACTGGTTGAGAAATACAATATAAGAAAAAAATTCTAAGGGGACAGATTTACCAATAGTGCTGAAGAGTTATCTCAGTGCCAGGGCCGGTGGTTTCACAAGTTTTTAGGAAGTATTAAAAGAGCAGATAATTTCACCATTTCAAAGCATAGAAAAGGAATAGAAGCTTTCAGATTGTATTTATGAAGCAAGTGTAACACTGATAACCAAAAATGAAAACTGTAAATCAATTACAGTTATGATGTCAAGGCAACAATCCTAAATGATATAGAAGTGAACGGAATTTGTAGTATAATAAAGAAATAATATATCATGACCAGGTGGGGCTTGTTACACAATGTCCAGTTGGTTCAATATTAGGCTATCTTTTAATAACATTCACTAAAATAACAGACCTATGGAGATGAATTAGATTGGGGTTGGCCAACTATGACCAGTGGATAAGCTGGCTGTTTCTGTAAATACAAGTACTGCTGGACCATAATCATGCTCATTTGTTTACACACTGTCTATGGCTATCTTTGCATGACAATAGCAGAGTTGAACAGTTGCAATAAAGATTTCATGATTCATAAGCCTAAAATATTTACTATCTGATCCTTTAAGTAAAAATTTACTAACCCCTGTATTAGATGATTACCTTCACAGAGGCTTAAAAGTTGTATAACAAAATGCAAGGATCATTTGGAATTTTCTCAGTTCAAAGTACAATGGCTGTTTTCTTCGTAAGAGTCTATTTTCTACATGTCTAATAAATAAAAACAGTAAGTAAACAACTTTTTTCCTTTTCTATTGTACATTAACTGAAAGTCCAAATGAAACAAACGTGTTATTTCCTGATTAAATTTTGTAAAGCTCATTATGTGGTGGTAACATTTTCCTGTACATACTAAATTTAAAAAAAAAAAAAAAAAAAAGCTAAGGGCAGAACAGTATGTATGCTGCCAACTGTATGAAAAAAGAAGGCTACATATTCCTATTATGTTCATAAATGGATAAAAAATGATCTCTGTAAAGGTACACAAAAAACTCAAACCAGTATTTATATATTTGATTTTTGGAAAGATCTGGGAAGATGGAGGATATGGTGGAAATGAGAACTTCACTTCATATTTTTTATTTACTCCAAAACTTTTTTTTTTTTTTTTCTGAGACAGAGTTTCACTATGTTACTCTTGGTAAAGTGCTGTGGCATCACAGCTCACAGCAACTTCAAACTCTTGAGTTTAAGTGATTCTCTGGCCTCAGCCTTCCAAGTAGCTGGGATTACAGGCAACCGCCACAGTGCCTGGCTATACTACAAAACTTTAGAACCATATGAATGTATTACTTATTTCCTTACCCCTTAATCATCCACACAATTCAAACAGATGTTTAAAAAAATGTGTTTTTTGTTGTATAGAAACGTTTTATAAATTATAAAGGGATTGCCTTTCTTGTGCAGAGATGAATGTGTTTAGAAGGACAGACAAGCCAGTTTGTTGACCTGGACAGATATTACAAAGGGTGGCCTTTAACTCTCATTATCTCTATGCTCATTATTTTACACTTAATTTTCATGGATTTTGGCCCTGGTATCAAAATTGCATTGTTCCTTCCAAAAACTCTGAATAAAAATCAACAATTAAGACTCTACTAAATCATTTTACTTACAAAAATGAATACACACCATTATCTTCTTCAATTCCAACAGGGCCGGCTTGAGGGGTCTCCCCATTCTTTAAACAATTATGAATGTATGTTGCCTTCCACCTTGCGTATTTCCTGTGTTTCACATTCTAAAAGAGAGTATTTTTATATCAATATTGGATTATGGCAAAGAAGTAAAAAGTAAACATTTATGGTGACCCATACCAAAAATAAGATAAAACTTATTTTTATAGGTTACAACTCTGAGTCTGGCAATCTCTCTGCCCTAATGCTGGATTCTGTTAATTCCAGCTATTTAGGGCTTGACAGACTTCATGAAAAGCTGTCTTCCTCAAAACACATACCCAATCCTTTTTTGTGGTTTCACATTTCAGAAAAGATCTGCAAAGAAAATAAGGGAATGTCCAGCCAGTAAAATGTGCAACCCTTAAATGGAATTCTAAGGTTAAATATGAAAGATAAAAATAGGTTGAACTTATTTTCACTAAAGAGAAAAAAACCCAGACCTGTATAAATCTATGAAAACAAAAGGAAAACTAAGGTGATGTAATGGTTAAAGAGAAAACACCTGACTGATAGGCGAGTAAACCTTTTTAAATAGCCACATGCTAGTGCAACTGTAAATTTCAGTTACCTCAGTTCTGAAAAGGGAAAAATAATACCTCATTGGTTTGTTGTAAAGAAAACTAAAAATATCACTTAGAAACTTGATAGCTGCCTCTTTTTTCCTGCCTTCAAATTTATGCTCCATGTTATAACAGAAAAATTTGCTTTAAAAAATAGAAGAGTAAAATGTCTCAGGATTTTGCATGGGATGGTGGTTTTTAGTCTGTATTTTCAACAGACCTATACAATATCCATAAACCAGTGGCACTGGGATCACCTGGAAGCTTGTTAGAAATGAAGACTCTTCAAGCCCACCCCAGATCTGCTAAAAGTATCTATGCTTGCTATAACAAGATCCCCAGGTGATTTGCACATGCCTTAGAGTTTGAGAGAGCACATGGTTTTACTATGTTGAAAACAACTGTACTGAACATAGGGTAACATTTTGCAAAGATCCATTAAGTCATGGCAAAGCACAAGTACAGCATACGGTCCAGACACTTAAATTAAGTATTTTATAATTTAATTCTCTAGATATTACCACAGATGATGTCTACACAGAAATCTCAAAAATGGTAACCCTCAAATTACTGAATTTGTATCGTATTTCATTTCCCTTTTCTTATCGTCTTATGTATTTTATTACATAAACACTCCTCTTATATACCTCATTAAAAAAATTCCATACATTAGGTCGGGCCTGGTGGCTCATGCCTGTAATCTTAGCACTCTGGGAGGCAGAGGTGGGTGAATTGCCTGAGCTCAAGAACTCGAGATCCTATCTCTGAAAATAGCAGGGTGCCTGCGGATAGCCCCAGCTACTTGGGAGGCTGAGGCAAGAGGATTGTTCAAGCCCAAGAGACTAAGGTTGCTGTAAACTATGATGCCACAGCGCTCTGCTCAGTGTGACACAGTGAGACTCTGTTTGAAAAAAAAAAAGAAGATTCCATACATTGAATCCAATTTTCTTCTACAGTTAAGACTGTTCTGTTCCACTTCACAATGAGTTTTCCAAAAGAAATGTCCACATTTAAAGTCTTGCCTTCATCATTTGTTTCACTCTGGCAAGAGGGGGGTAGTGTTCTCCTTTTCTTACCCTTATCCCTCTCCTCCTTTCCTTCTTTACTTTTCTGTGCTTTTTTTTTTTTTCCCCCCCAAATAAAACATTTTCTTATGTGGCGTCTCTGATTTTTGTCTCCATAGCTACCTTGTGAAATAGGCAGTGTGATTAGTTGACAGAAAATAAAAATAAACGTCCAAGAGTGAAATCAGAAAGTAATTTGTCCAAGGTCATGCAGCTACTGAGTGGAACAGTCAGGATTTGAACATAGGTCTGATTGGTATAAGAAGTCATGTTCTTACCATTATTTCATGCTGCCTCATTTTTCTCATTCCCAGATAATTCCAAATTGTGAATTGGAAAACTAGTTTTCACCAGGGGCCTAGATTCTGTACTAGGGGCTCTTGTAATAATACCTAAGTTTTATCTAGTGCTCAGTATATACCAGGCTATTCTAAGCACAGTGTGTGCCTTTTCTCACTGAATTCTCACAGCAGTACAAGGTGGGAAGTGTAATTATTACCATTTTACAGATGAGAAAAGTAGAGGCACACAGAGCCAGGATCTGATGCAAACAGACTGACAGGTAAGACCTGGCATCACAGGTGTGAGGCTGCTGCCCCCACCACATCCACTCAAGGCTCCTACGAAGCAGTTATTATTACCATTTCGCCTTTAAACAGGAGAGAACTGGGTCAGAGTGGTAACATT